>KV448258.1:0-59317 GCA_001658105.1 Rhizopogon vinicolor AM-OR11-026 | reverse complement strand
TGGAAGAATTGTCATATGAGAACATAAGAGACTGTACTTTCACTGCGAGAGGTATGACTTTATCGTCTGTTTCGCTGGCATACATGCTCATAATTAAGACACGTCAGCAAGACGTGAGAAGATAGCGCGGAAATTATTGATCTGTGAGTTATTCAACTTGTTCAACTAGATCTCAGGACTTAGTTCCAGCCGACGTGTTCCTCTGCCTTCCGTGCTCATTGACATTTCACTCCTTCGGCATACCATGGCACGAATCGTGAGCCATATTCTTATCACAGTCAGCGAACCGGAGCCACCGAACACTGCTGGCGTTAATTTATGCATTCTTGTATCAGCTTCATTGTGTCATATTTCCTGCCTGTTATATTGATTGTATAGTCATTGAATTTGCATCAAGCATCGTGTTCTCATCATTCCCTCTGCTGACCATGACCACCGATATCAAACGCGGCACTTTGACCATTGCCGGATCAGGCATAGCTTGCATCGCACACATTACTCTCGAAACGCTCTCTTATATCAAAGAGAGTGACAAGCTTTTCTACCTCGTTTGTGATCCTGTCACCGAGGCGTTCATTCAGGATAATGCTACGGGGGGTTGCTTCGATTTGAGCGTCTTCTATGACAAGAATAAGAGCCGCTATGATTCATATATACAGATGTGTGAGGTACGTACCGTGACTTGTTTTGACATTTTGTATCTTATTAATTCACCACAAGGTCATGTTGAAAGCCGTCAGAGTAGGTTACGATGTCCTTGGTGTCTTCTATGGGCACCCTGGAGTATTTGTATCCCCCTCTCACAGGGCAATCGCCGTGGCCCGCGAAGAGGGCTACAAGGCCAGGATGCTCCCTGGAATCTCTGCAGAGGATTACTTGTTTGCAGATCTCGAATTTGATCCCAGTCTTCACGGCTGCAACACATACGAAGCAACCGAACTCCTTCTAAGGGGCAAGCCCCTCGATCCCTTGATTCACAATATAATCTGGCAAGTAGGGAGTGTTGGTGTCATCGATATGGAATTCGAAGTGGGTACACTCTATTCTCCCATACATTGACTCATGTGTTTGCAAGAAATCCAAGTTCCATTTACTCGTCGATCGTCTCGAGAATGACTTTGGTCCTGATCATAAAGTAGTGCATTACATCGGCGCTGTTCTTCCCCAATCGACTACGACGATGGATACATTCACCATTTCAGACCTCCGTAAGGAGGATGTCGCAAAGCAGTTCGGCACCATCTCGACTCTTTACGTTCCACTCCGTGATGAAGCCCTCGTTAATCCCATTATGGCGGAGGCCTTTGGTAGGACTGCAGCGCCAGTCACAATGAATTCTTCGGTGAAATGGGCTGGACCGAAACTCAACATTGTATCTGCATATGGCCCCCATGAGCGTAGCGTGATAGCTCAAATTGATACTCATGTCGCACCAGAAGGGCACAAGAAGCTCCATACCTCCACTGCAATGAACAAATTCATGACAGATTTGGCACTGAAGCCAAAGTTCCTCGAGGAGTACAAGCTCGATCCTGCAGCAGTTGTGGAATCTGCGGAAGGGCTCTCCAATATGGAGAAGTTCGGGCTGAAGGTTGCGAAGGCTGGAGCTGCTCACATATTGATGAAGGCCACTGAATCTGACATTGCCAGCGGTCGACAGCTGACTGAAGATGAGATCGCGAGAGCAGATGGACCGGAGGGGCTGGCCGTGGTCGTGATAGTACTCGTCGCTACTGTTGCGCTATTAGCACTATTAGTTTAAGGAGCTCCTCTTTGAATTCTGCTAGGCGATGATATTGTAGGATTTACCCATTCCTGTCATGATTACAGTGTACACTACCACTTGATACAAGAGTTTTGTCGATAATGCGAAAACATTCATCCTTTGGGTCTCTGACATATTCATTCTATTCAGCAAGACCTCTCGCTCACCCTCCGACTTGTGCCTCAACAAGCTCAGTGAATAATGGCCGGCGGGAACGGCGGACTCGGAGGTACGCCTCATACCAGGGCATTTGCGCACCCAGAGATGATTTAGGGACACTGGGGTCCCTTACACTACATAGCATGTACTGTCCTCCATGAGTCTAGCTCTCAATAGGACACAAATTGGAATTTAAAAAACAAAAACAAAAAAAAGCTCCATGGATCATCCTGAATATAAAGCGTTAAGCACTGGATAAATTTGAGAGCTGTAGAGCAAAAGTACTTGATGGGATTTCCATGGACAGCTCTGTGAAGCTTGTAGTGAAGGCCGCATCTTTACAAATGGAGTGTGAGTTATGTACGACTGAATGTAAGAGACGAGTACGCACGCGTTGCAGACCAGTCACTGCATCTTGTCCTCGTCGGAACATGTCGTCTCAAGTGACTCTCAACCATGCATCATGAGATGCGTAGCTTGCAATTTTTCTCGGATATCATCGTGCTAGATGTAACAAGAGAGCAACAGGGTGAATATAGTCACAAAGTGTTCTTGATAGACCTAAAAGAAGATGATGAGCATGTGAACGTTGGATATGGATGCAACGAGGTCAGAGTGGGTAATTTTATCGTCTAAATGAATAATGAGACTGGGCTGCAGACCCAGGGAGGGCGACACTGGCAGTCTACCCCTGCAGCATCTTTCTGGGTAACAATGGAAGAGTATCAGCAGGTATACAATTGTCCCAGAATTGTCTTTACAACCGACTTTTCAAGCCATCCAGCAGTTCAAAAGCTTACCAGACTCCGTGATGTTTCCTGCATTCCTGGCATTATGCCGATATTAGGACCATTTGACCTATGACATCCTTTTCCATCAAATATCAAGATCATCAATGCTGTGAAGGCCTTTATGGATTTTGCAAAAGAAGCAGGTGAACAACATCAATCTGCATCCGATACTTTGAACTACTATGCTTGTCAAAATCGGGTCACTCATCTCTCGCAAGCTCCGAAACCATGGGATGCCAAGCTTAGCCATATATTCGATGTCTTCTGGAATTCTCATCTCCTCTGCTGGCTCGAAAGGCAGTGGTGTCTGAGGAGCCTGCATTCTTGCCTTGTCATTTTATCTGAAGTGCAGGAACTCGCAAAGGTGCGTATACTTCCAATGACTCTATTGATTTGCTAATCCTCTGGCCTGGACATATAGGGACATTTTCAACATGCACAACAAGTGCAAGGCTAATGTTCAGGCCACTACTTCCACTGCCTAGGCTTGACACTAGATTACTGTAGTCTCGTGTATGAATACATCCTGTCACATACCAGGGTCGTGACCACGTGGGATTTTGTCTAGTCTTCGATTCGATCGTGACTATCTCCCATCTTTCCCTCACTGGAAGAACAGCGAAAGAGGCTATCACATACTAAAGTCTCCGTCCGGCAAACTGTGCTCGCGTTTATACTTAAAATTCAGTTCGGAGTTTATTTGTCGCTATTAGGTTCCAAAGCCTTTGCCAAACAAACATTGCTGGCTAGTCCCGTGCCAGTGGTCGTCAATTCTTGAGCTAACATGGCTGGTGAATTTGACCTTGAAGCACTCGTGCACCTGGAACAGACGTTGGCTTCTATCTTTTTAATTGACGGATCCCTCTGAAGAGCCAGTCTCAGGTTTTACGACGCCGGGTATGCTGACGGCTTTGCCCATGGACGTATTCATGGGCTGATCGAAGGTCGAGCACTCGGGCGCGAGAAGGGCTTCGAGATATGGGAGGAGATCGGATTCTACGAGGGATTTGCTATCACTTGGCAAGCGATATATGCAAAGCATGGATATAACGACCAGTATGCCACCTGCAAGTTTCCCCCGTCAACTTGAAATGACCTTGAAATCATCGCAGACGTGCAGTTCACCACATAAAGCATCTTCTCGATCTTATATCGCAGTTCCCGCGAATAAATCCGTCTACCGCTGCTGTATCATCTGGCGCCACAGAAGAGATTGATATTTCGAAGCTGCAGCGCCAGATTCGATCGCGATATAAGGCGTTGTGCGCATCTCTCGGTGTCAAGCCTACACTGAGGGCCACCGAGGCAGACGCTGCTGAGGAAGGTGGTGTTCCAGGTACGGATCAGCAGAAACAGGTGTGGAAATTAGAAGAAGATGCAAGGAGACCAACGATGCAAGGACTGAGTTTTTGAAGAGGACTTCAAAACCCACCCCGATCCACGCCTGCAGGCTCGGAAAATATATCTGGATACTCACTGAATGCAAGTCCATCTTGTTGTCTTGTCTCAAATCTAACTGACAGTCTCGCTAGATCAAGGATGCCTACAGCGAGATCGTATTAAAAGCTCGGATCTTTGGCCGAGTAATCATAGTAGGTACTACAAGTGAAATCGTATTAAAAAGCTCGGATCATGTCAGAGTAGTCATAGGTAATACAGTGCAGTCAGATTAAAAGCTCGGCTCTTTGTCCGAGGAAGCATATAGGTACTCGAGATAGCTGATACAGTTCATGGCCAGGAACAAAGATGTTATACAGTGGTTTCCTCGAGTACGTCGATACCGAGAGCGAGGTATCTTAATGTGAGCAGCAGTCTTGCCCGTTCGATCCGTTGGTGCCATTTGCTCCATTGGCGCCATTCGTCCCATTGACAGTTGTGCCATTGGAGAAGGCTGGCTTGCTTAGCGGATCGTTCGTTCCTGGGACATCCATGCTCGGGTTCTTCGTGAAGAAATTGTTAGGTTTGAACAGCAAGTTAACGTGCTCAACTGGCATGCTAAGGGAGGATTAGGGGGTCGAAAATGTTTATCCAGTGAGTGGTGCTTACACAGGCCAATCCTCAGGGCGAGGAATGTGAGTCGTGCCTGCGAAAGATATGTGCGTGGTTTATCCAATGGGCAAAGAGTGGAAATAAGGGTATAACGCACCGATAGTCAGGTAGAGCACGATGTCTTCGTTCTCAATGCTCCCGTCTCCTTCCTTGACCCATCTGCCAACAGAGTCCTTAGGCTCCTCACGCGTCTGTGGGACATACTTTCCACTAGGCCACATCCTGCCACCATCCGTACTCTCCTCATCTCTAATAACCCACAGCGGCTTGTGGGCGAACGAAGCACGACGAGCAACCCAGGAGTCAGTATGCGCCATAAGTGGAAGCAGACCTCCCTTCATCATGATATTGTAACTTGCTGGCTTGCCAGATGCGTAATGCGTTCGTCCCGTGTTCGCGATGCGCCAGCGACGTTCACGAGCCCAGTCGAAGTCACGAGCGCCGTCTTGTACTTGAGACTTGAGCACAGTTTCCTGCACGACGAAACCGTTGCCTGCAAAGTTCTCTTTGGAGCCAGTAGGGGCGCTGAGAGGAACGATATCAGACTCTATGACCGAGTTGTAGAGCCCGTCGAGTATCGGATCGACCCGAACGGAGAATAGATGCTGGTGGTTGTGTGCGTTGAGGTTTGGAGCCACGGTCGTACCATAAGGGTTGGGTTCGTCTTGGCCAGCGACATATACCTGGAGAATGCCGGTAAGACGGATCTCAAGTTCGATGTTACCGTCCTGATAGAAATAGTAGTTGAAGATATATTCTGATAAAAATGGAGTCTTAGCCAACATGAAGCAGAATTGTCTCAGTCGACGCACCGTAATTTGCGACCGTGCAAACCATGCTGACGACAAGACGCCTGCTGCGAACTGTCTGATGACGGCCGCCGGAACGATAGTCAGTGTGCTTCCAGAGAACACCAGCATCTTCCTCGTGAATACAGATCGCATTCTTAATCACATGTGGAGTCCCGGCATGGGTGACATACGAGCCAGGCTGGAGGAAGATGAGTGCGACATATCACACTGACAGTTGTGGATACGTACGAGGTAGTGGATCTGCCCGAGACAGTCGCAGCCTAAAGAGAGCTCGTTGGCCTGCGTACCCATTCCATATTCACCACTACAATGATATGAGATTGGCATGAATAAATGGTCAAGAGACTACTCACGAGTCAAATGCGAATTTGCGCGGATGAGGGAATTCTGGTGCGCCATAAGGAACGACCATCTCTGCAAGCGACATACGATAAAAGATGGGACGGATTTCACCGTCATCGTTGTATGTAATCGTCGAGAGCGCGATACCCTCCCGGTGGCTGAATCCTGCATGAATGGTATATCAGATGCCCAACGACCCGAGGGTTGGGATGACGAACCGATGTGCATCTTCCATTTCTGCCACTCGAGTACATTGCCATCCATCTTGAATGATACACCCTCGGGTTGAAGAACGTGAAGAGGCTTGATATCGTCACGAGGTTTGTGAGTCGGGTCTGATTGCTCGAGGAGGTCAGGTAGGAATTCGAAGGGCGTGAGCGGAGGTGGAATGCGTTCCCGATTGGACTCGATGAAAGAGTCTTCAGATAGTGGGTATGCCTCTGTAGTCGGGACGCTCAGCTCGACAGAACCATCGGCGGCCCTCTTGTAGGTCGGCGGGAAGTCAATCTGGACGACCTTCTCTGCGACAGAGTCGATGACTGGAATAAAGTCCTGTAGTGATGTAGCGTTAGTCCGCAGATTCAATGAAATAAAGGAAGGAGCTAACTAAAGGATGGGCGTAGAGGTTCTCATGCTGAGAGAAACGGGCGAAGACGAAAGCTTGTTGTAAGCGAGTACTCTTGGGGAAGCGGTCATCATAACCGATGGCCCAGCCATCAGCGTAGATTTGTTCAGGCAGCACTCCTATGGAACAGTAAGCAAGAAATTAAGTCACGACTGGTCAATGCTTACCAACTTCCTTTGCGAGAGCTTGAACCCTAGGGTCTTTGCGCAGAACGACTTCACAAACGGCGAGCTCCTCCGGGGTTATCTGAGGTTCTGAGCCCTCTGCAACTAATTCGCAGGTATCAACCTCCCATTCCCCATATTGAAGAGACAGGATTGCATTGTAGGTTCCTCTATGTTATTACGAGATGAATGGTTGAGGATCATAATTATTGTGTAAAAGGACGAACCCGTTTATCACATCCAAGAACTATATTCGGTGAGAATAACGTCATGCAACTGATAGAGTTACTTACATCGCTCTCGGCTTTCCTCACGATCGGGGTGGGCGCCTCGGGCTGACCGCCCGGTGTAAGAGGGATGCCCAACGCCGCAAGCACGGCCTTCTTCGGCGGCGGGAGCAGGTAGGAATTGATGAAGCGAACGGCCTTGATTGGCGTATTTGTAGTGGTATAACGCCGGATCGCCTGAGACACTGCCTTGATCTACAAGAGGGGTCGAGCGTAAATTAAATCAGATCGTGTCAAAGGCAGGGAGCCAATCGCTGACCTCATCCGGGGTCAAGGGGTCTAGGGGGTGTTTAAACTTGGTCGACTTTGGTGTAAGGGCTGATTGGACCGTCGTAGCGGTGGCAAACAGCGCAGTAGGAGCCATAGTGTAGGGCGTACGAATCACAGAGTCACGGAAGTATTGAGGCTGATAGGCCACTGGGAGATCTGGAAATTCCCTGCCCTTCTTATAGGTCAGCAGAATCTGAAATTGCTCGAGCTAGTAAGTAAATACTAGTGCTTATCATGAGTAAAAGGGCACGATGCGGAAGCCCCCTTGAAACGTGTTTTCGCTTAGATAAGATGTAACCGATTTACAGACGGAACATTTCTGACTATGATAAGCCGAACAAGTCAACATTGGACAGTAGAACTCACTGAGCGTGAGCAAGGCCTAGGCAGTCGCTCAATGACGACATACAAGCCACCAGTGAATCACGAGTCAACTAGCCCAAAACTATCAAACTGTGTCACTTCCAGCATACACTTTGCATTCACAAATTCAAAGAATCATTACCAACATGCCGAACAAGTTCAAATCATGTGGGCGCAAGTTGAGATAGTGGATGATGTGAAGAAGAATTCCGGTATGGGTATGTGATGAGCCAGCTTCCTGTTCCGTGATAATAGATCACGAGGTGCTGGAGTAAGACCGTCAACACCGAACGTGAGAGGCATACCACATCACCGATGGGAGTGACGCGCAAACATAGCTACATCTCGTGCAAGGGAATCACCGAAAACCAAGCAAGAGCTTGCCAATCCAAAGACCATAAGTCTTATTCCTAGACCTCCTAGGTTCTGTTATCAGCAGAAGCGGCTCAGAAATTGAGGTCATGTGAGCGCCCGTGAAAGGCGGAGGCCGCTTTATTAACTGTTCTTACGTTTACAGTACTCGCTCGAGGAAGAAGGGAACGCCCTGCGCCATATCAGTCGGATGAAAACAACAAGCCGGAAGAACAAGATAAGAGGTGGATTCGGGACTCCTGAAAGGGTGAAAAACACAAACAGAAAGATGACGATGAGGCACCACCCCGGGGTCCCCAACAGCCAGCAAGGAAAAAACCGGGAGACCACATATGGCAGATAGTCCAACGACGACTCCGAGGAAAACCCACATAGCGAGAAACTGGGCGATAAGTCCGAGACGAGTTGCCACCCGCGCATGTCTCCCACCAGAAGATCTGCCAGAACTCGTGGGACTATCACGTAGCTTGCGGACGTATGCTTTGGATGTTTAAATGTGTTACAAGCACTGCAAATTTATTGTCTAATGTCTTGCGGCCTTCGATGCGTGTACGACGAGGTGAAAATAACATCAGAGATTCGTTCAATCGGGCGCTCCACAACATTAGCAGTCGTGAGAGTATTATTCTTGATTAGAACGCAATTGATTTTCGCAGACCATGACAAGCAAACCAACGTTAGCAACCAAAGCAGCCTATTACTAGTCCGGACCGTCGCAGACGATGTCCAGGCAGGCCTCTTTGTCGTCTGCTGAGGCGGACGCCATCCCCGAAAGCGATACCACACTAATAGTACTGTCGCATGGTGTGCAAGTCGATCCTATACAGTGCATTCCTGAGGTCATGACGTCTTCGGCCTCTAATATTTCCTCAATTGAAGGTTCACCCACCTGCAACCATTTACCCTTGGAACCTTCTGCGTTGACGGGTCAAAAGAAAAAGAAGAAGAAGAAATCCAAGAAGCCGAAGACTCTTGATACTACTGATTCTCTGCCAGGAAAGCCACGGACGGCGCCTTCGCCTGATTTCGAACGCGCATCTGTACTGTGCATTAGCAGGAACAAACATTGGAAATATATCAGCTCTTACCACGTAAATGTTCCACCTATCTCTCCGAGGCGGTCGAACTGATGCTTCGTGTCGTGTACTAGGGCCCATGGCTGCAACTTCCGCTGGAATTACTGGAATCGTTGCTTGTTCTTAACCTTGACCCTGCCACCCTGTCTACATCGGAATTGCAGCTGCCTGCGCTCCACCCTCCCGCACATGCCAATTTGTCACCCAGTCCACTTGGAAACACTCGGACACGGCCGTCACCGCGTCTTCGCGACCGTGACAGCGTATTCCATTCACTTAGAGATAATCCACCTTCGGAATCACTGCGAAGCGCATTCACGACGTCGGCACCATATATTCCGACCTCACAGTCAGTTGGGTTTCCACTGCCTGCGCCGGGAAAAGCCACCCCGCCACCTATCGACCCTGGCATTTTTCGAAATATTGCAGCGATCAGGCGGCTGATTGACGAGGCTTCGGAGCTTTCTGTGCGCGCAGCTTCTGGTCTCTCGGCCGCTGCTCTTGGTTCTATGCGCACATCAACTAATAATGCATGGCCTTCTGCCCAAGGGTTGGGCTTTGATGGCTCAAATGGCATCGGTGGAGGAAGGAACGTCGCTATGAGCGCGATGCGTGTGCATAGGCTCAGAGCTCTTGCTGTGCAGAAGCTTGCGGCTGCATACAAGGCGGATGAAATCGCCAGTAGCGTAATGGTAATGCAGGGAGGGAGCGTATTTGATGACATCGCTGAGAAGGTGCTTAAGCACGGTATGTCTGGGACATTCCCTTCAATTGGGTGCAGCACTGATGATGCGACTGCATACAGATCCCCATGACACTGATGCACGATATGTACATTTCTTCCATGAGAAGATTCCCTCCCGGTTCGTGCACCACATATATGATTCTTTGCCTGACCGTTTAATTTCAGTACTTATAGGCAACTCGCGGACTCCACAACAACCCAAGTGCTTGATGAACTAATTGCGGCCCATCCCCAACGGCTGGAATATTATCGGACGCGTGGAATAATACATTGTTTCCGCGACGAGTATTCATTGGCAACGAAGGACTTCACTCACGCCCTACGAGAGTCTCGTGCGGTGAGAAAAGCGCGCACCGCACATCAAGATATGACGACTACCCGCGAACCTCGGGGGAAAGTCACCAAAAAGAAAAAGGGTTCTAATAAAAGCAACGGACAGGCGCCTCCTAGTGGTACAAGTGCTACTGCAGAGGGGCCTAACACCGAGGGGATCGCTGGGGAGCCACTACCTTTGCATTCCTCAGTTTTGCCGGATGCGCCAGACCCTATTGAACCGCAGGTATTATTTTTGCGGGGGGCAGCACATCTGCAGCATGCTTTATTCCTTATTGAATCGGCAATATTGCGGCTCGAGGGCGTTAGCAAGGTCAATACGTCTCTTGATGGCGCCGAAATGCGGCTTTGCTACCTCTCTAACGGCCACTATGGGGGAGTCGAGATGGGGAATCCAGACGGACCGCTGGGGCGGAGTGATGCCGCGAAAGCTCAGGCATATCGGCGAGTCTTGGCAGATGATAGTTTCCGCGAAAACATTTACTCGCTCCTGAAAAAGAGTTTGCGTGATCACGAACGCTTTCTCTCTCATTTCGACACTCTAGAAGGCCCTGCCCCAATGCAAGCAGATCTTGCCAAGAGGGTGGAAGTTGCCTTCCTCTTGACCGAGTCGGTGCGCCCAAATATTCACGCTTCGACCGCATCTGGCCTCGCACATGTCGATTCCATTCTCCCGCCCATGTTCACTACCTACCACCCCTTGCTCGTGGAATCCCATTTCAGTGTTCTTATTTGCCAACTTATGCTCGCCGAGTTACCCAATTTGCTCACCACGTTCTCTCGGACCGCAGTCATTGTAGACGGGCTGGAAGGATACCCAGTTTTTCTGCCGCCTCGGTCGATGGCTCAAGCTGAATTCATCGAGGTTCTCGAGCGACTTGCCAGTGGATGGATGTTGGGCGTACAACCTCATTCATACACACAGGGTAAGAAGGCGATAAACCGGCTTGCCATCGAGCCTCCACAGCCCCCGTCGCCACCCATGTCTTCAATTGATGCCATATCCACATCTTCCGCGGATACAGAGTCTTTCACGACCTCTGCATCTTTTCTGAATTCATGCCAGGTGCCTTCGGGTTCCTCGTTACCCACCAATGGACGAAATACCCCCTCCAGCTCCTTCAGTGAGAGCCACGAGGACCTTATAGAGGCACTGGACTGTGCGCGCATCTTACTTGTTCCTGTAGCTGCAAGGCAAAAGGAACGTGCCGAGAAGGCCGCAGCGGAGAAAGTTAAAGGTGGGAACAAAAAGAAGCCATTAAACTTCAACATACCATTGTATGGTCCCCGGGTCGAGATTATCCTTGCGTGGTTTGCAGCCGTTCATCTAGTTGAACTAGAGAGCGTTGCTTGATCGTCACACTCGGAACGGAGTCTTGCTTTTGTTGGGGGACCGTCGATTGATTTCTTGGTTAGGTTAGTCTAGCGAAATGTCAATGCGATCTATCGGCATGAAGTGGTTTCTGTTGGGGAGGCGTAAAATAAGAATATATGTGTGATGAATGGGGCTGCCCTGTCGAGATGTGACGCCACAGATCTAGAATAATGCATGTACACCGCACGACTAACACATCTCATTGTGCCTTCCTTTCCTGAGCTGTGCTACGATCGTGTAATTCCTGTCGCGCCTGCTGGACAAAATGATCGAGATAACCAATTATCCACGGTGTGGCTAAAGCCGCAGCCAACAGAAGGGGGACAAGGAAGCATACTGTTGGAAGGAGAGATGCCGGTAAAATGCCTAAGTAAAGTGGTTCGAGAATAAGAATGAATGGTATCGGTTCTACCGCCTGAGCAGCCGATGGAGGGAGATCGGGGGTGGGAGTGAGCACACCGGCATCGACAGCTCGTATTCTTGCGTACTTCAGGCGAGTAGTGGTAGAACCCGTGCGCGATAAATGCGGCGGAGTGATCGAAGCATCAGCTATCGTTGGTTGGTCCAGCTGCTTAGGCAAGCGGGCGAAGATCGCCTGCGGACCGTATATTTCGAGCAAAAAATCCGCGGGGGACTGTGACAGTGATGCATGGTTAAGGACTGTGAACCGGGCGTTGGATTGGATGAGAAAATGTGAAACGTACAGAAGCAGGCCAGGATAGACGTAGCGTAAACTTGGAATAGGTCAGCCAACTTTCTCCATCGAGATCCAGCGCTACCCAAAGCTCGTGAGGACATGAGAAGAGGTTTGCCGGGGTAATGGCCGTCTCTGAGTCGCACACCTGCTGCAAAGGCGTGTCGAGCAGAGCGGGGTCTACGTTCCAGTGTCCCTGGTTATTCCTATAATTTAACACTGGCCTGCACGCAGTACTGCATCAAACACCAAGATCTGCTCCAAGGATCGTGTGAGAACTTACCAAGTACTGCCAACTGAAGTTGATGGGAAGTGGACATCGCTTTCCTCAGAGGCAAGGAAGTTGATAATTTCCGTGTTGGCAATAGCTTCTTGACATATGAAGAGCACGATGAAGGGCACGATGATGGAAGGTTTGGAAGATGAAAAAACGCCTTGGAAATTGCGATTTTCGAATACTTTCGGTCTCATTGGCCCCGCGTTAAAAACAGTGAGAATGGACAGGATGTGAGCGGTTGCAGGGAATTGTGATTGGACCCACTTCAAATTCTGAATTGAAACGCGGAGAATAAGGACGTATGTATATATGTATGTAAGGTATGGCAATGCACACTACCATGTCAAGCCACATATATATATACAAGAGTTGACTATCGAAAACGTCGTAATGTATTTATCAATGAGCTCGAGGATCTCATTCATCTAAGGTACGCAGATAGTGACTAGTTGTGACTCGTAGCTGGGGTTCTGACGTTGGTTAACTTAACGTACATTTAGTAAATAGAGATTGATTATCTGTGACAAAACCCACGTTGATCTGGCATGTGAAGGAACGCTCGCAACACGAGGGCTTCATAGCAATACTAGTCAGCCATACCTCCTTCAGGATCTTCATCACAGAACTTACCATGATGTTACAGCGCGAGCCGGGTAACTCCAGCAAGAACTTCGTCAATTGCCTCTTTGTAATCCAATACATTACACTGCCCGCTCTCAGTATGCTGACAAAACCCGCTGAGAGAGACAAAGTGGGCATGGCAGCTAGGGCACCGGTAGACTTTCTTCTGGTGGCGACGGCTAGCCAGGTGACAGTTCAAGCTGGCCAACGAGCGGTACTGAAAGCGACAAAGGCGACACTCATAGGCCTGTCCGTTCCACGACCTATCTGTAGCGATAGGCGGAAACCCGCCGCGTTGGCTAAGGCGCGCTGGGTTGGTAGTCACGTTAGAGCGATCGTTGTCGCGGACCCACTCGTAAATGACGCGACGATTGATGTCTGACTGACATGAGCCAGATTCAAAATGGAGCATGAGGGCAGATTGATTGATGAACGCAATGCTGCATCCGCTGGAGGGGCAGAAAGTGTCCTCAGCGCGATGTAAGCTAGAGTTTAAATGCTAGTTTGTCAAGGTCAGATTGTGTGCAGTTCCAAGAACGGAGCGAACTTACAGATTGACAGTTACTCGGGGACAGGAATTGCCTCCTGCACGGAACGCAGTACACGCTGGCGTGCTTTTGCCTATTATGCTCGTGCAAGCCGATGTTGCTCTTGAAGTGCCTCTCACAAAGACGACAGTAGGCATGCTCGGCCTCGTTATGATTCTGAATCTGGGACGCGGAGTCGAGATGGATGCGACAGTACTTGCAGTAATGGTGGTCAGGGCTCTGAACGTAATGTTCTGTGAGCCCCAACCGCGAATTAAAGTCGCGGTAACAGAGATAACAATAGGGCATCTTCTGGGATAGCCTTGCTGGATGTTATAAACTTGCTAGTGACTCCAAATGACACAGTCCACGCCAAATATATTGTCTGAGGTGTCCCCCAATGGTCGTTAAGGAAACGCAGAGATCGACGCGACTAGTATTATAGATGGTACACGGGGTCCCAGACGCGTCGGTGGCAACCAACATGGATGGCAATAGTCCAGCTCCAGCTGTTAGGAATTAACATTATAGTGGGGATGTATCTAAGATACGCAGATAGTCCGTAGTAAAAGTTGTAACGTGGAATAAAGAACGAGATATTGTATGGTTGATATTGAATACTGACGAAGGAACGAAGGCTAAATAAGGAGTCTAAATCAGGGGTAGCTCCTCAAGGATGTTCACCATGCAGAACTTACCATATTACGTGAGGCGGGCAACTTTAGAGAAGATATTGTCCATAGCGTCTTTGACAACCTTGAACTTCGCAACCCCACAGCGCTCGCTCTCGATATGCTGGCATAATCCACTGAGAGAGACAAAGTGGGCATTACAGCTGCTGAGAGGGCACCGGTAAACCTTTTCTTGATGGCGAGGGCTAGCCAGATGACGGTTCAAATCTGTCAAATCCCGGAACTGGGAGTGACAAAGAACACATTCATAGGCCCGTCCGTTCCACGACTGCTTTGTCGCAATAAGTTGAACGTTGCCACGTTCGCCCGCAGTAATGAGGCGCGCTGGGTTGGTAATCGCGTTGGAGCGATCATTGTTGCGGACAAAGTTGTCAATGAAGCGGCGATCGACACCTGACCGACATGAGCCAGATTCAAGATGGAGAGCAAGGGCGGATTTATTGATGAATGCCATGCCACATCCGTTGAAGGGGCAGAAAGTGTCTTTGGGGCGATGTAAGCTTGAATTCAAGTGCTATTTATGAAAATCAGATTAGATTGAGGGCAGTTTCACAAAGGGGTCACAAAGGGATCTGAGCTTACGGCATGAAGGTTGCTCGGAGACCGGAATACCCTTCTGCACGAAATGCAATACACGTCAGCGTGGCTTTGCCGATTGTGCTGGTGCAAGCCGACATCGTTCTTGAAGACCCTGTTACAAGAACCACAATAAGCATGTTCGTCCTCGTAATGATTCTGCAGCTGGGATGCGAAGTCGAAATGGGAGTCGCAGTACTGGCAGTAATGATGGTTAGGGCTCTGGACGTAATGTTCTTTGAGCCCAAGCCAAGAAGGAAAGTCATCTTGACACTCGTTGCACATCCAGTGACTGCTCGACATCTGGATATGCTGGTCGTAAGCAGACCAGGAGTTGAAATAACGATCACAGCGACGACAACTGGGCATTTTGGATCTCTTGAATGTGCTCGAGATGTTCTAGTGGCTGGCTCTTGCAAAGTCTACGAGCAGCAAGAATGACCTCTCTCGGACTTGCAATGACTCAGTTGTACGTTGAGGTGAACGAAGGGGCGATGAGACTTAGGGTTATAGATGTAAAGGTGTACGGGGTCCCAGACGCGTTGTGGCCAAACAAGGGCCAGCCGGGCCAACATCGAGTACTTACCTTTCTCAATTACTGCATTGAGCTCCTGACACCGCTAGCCATGTACTCTGCATCCGCTCAAAAGGCTAAGAGACGCACGCATACGCGTCCAGAGCTCACCGACGAACAGAAACAGGAGATAAAGGAAGCTTTTGAACTCTTCGACACGGACAAGGATGGTTCACTCGACTATCACGAGCTCAAGGTTGCAATGCGCGCCCTCGGTTTCGATATGAAGAAAGCAGAGGTGTTGAAGATATTACGAGACCACGACAAGAGTGGCCACGGTCTCATAGCCTTTGAGGATTTTGCAAAAATCAGTTGAGTATACCAGTTTCGTCTATTTCACTCAAGCGACGAGTCAGTGCCAGATCCTTCGCCTGAACGCGTTATATTACGCGGCTAAAATTGGATCTCGCGCCGCATGCAGCACCTCGAAATTCTTCCGTGATGGCACGTCCGTGTGCTAACGTTGCTTTTACCTAGTGAGCGAACGGATCCTTGCGCGAGATCCGATGGACGAGATCCGCCGAGCCTTTCAATTATTCGATGACGACAACACAGGGAAGATCAGTTTGCGGAATCTTCGACGTGTTGCCAAAGAGATTGGTGACAGATTGGAAGATGATGAATTGTGAGTTAGCTCCATCCTTTCTCATTTGGCGGCGCACAGGATGCGAGCAGGCAGTTTGCCCCAACAACCCTTTTTTGTACTCTTTACTGTGTCAGCTCCCTTTGTTTGCATTTCCGCCTTTTATTCACCGCTATTTCCTAACTGAACTATTTTTCTCTTTGTATTGAGTTCTATATTTGCTCATCCCTTGTTCTTCCATTCCCCAGGCAAGCCATGATAGATGAATTCGACCTCGATCAGGACGGGGAGATTAACGAGCAAGAGTTTTTCGCCATCATGACAGACGATGCATAGCTCTTTCTTTAATCTTCTTTTCTTTTCCTTGTCACACAAGTCGTGTGTCAAGTCGTATACTTCACAGTTAGTCTCGCTCGCTATTAACTCGCATGTTTAGTAATTATACGAACATTCTCTATCTGGAATCATCGAGCTGTTTTGTGGGTCCTTCTCTGACCAAGAAAGGCGCCCTCTGATTGGTAATATATGCAGTTGTTCCCTGTTCTTTAGAATTCTTCGTGTAATTGTACAGCCAACAGGGAACCTATTTTGATGCATAAACGCGCCGCTGAGCGATGCCTCTTCTACGAAGCCTGTATCGCGGCCTTGCCGCGAACCATGATCGGAGAGCCTAAGAAGTCAAGGAGAAGCTACCGGGACGCCGCCTGCGGCGCAGCTAAGCAGATAAAACACATGCATTTGTTGTCCACTTGTGGCTACATAGCCTTGGCATACATAGGGCTCCCATAATTTTACCCAAAAAGAAGACTAAAGCAATAATAAGACCCGTAAAAGACATCTCCGAAATAAAAAAAACGTGAGCAGTAGTAAAATACTTTACAACCATAATGTATGGCTACATACGCCAGACTGGTGTTAATATACGACTGTAAATGATGGGAGATGTATAACCGTCCATGGTAGTGCAAGGAGTGATAAAGATACAGCGTGACGATGGAATGCAGGATAAGGATACAACCAAACTTGGCATGGGGGGCGTAGAATTTCGTGGCGGTGGTAGGAGTCAAGGCAACGTTTGCGAACATTGCATGTAATCAGCATGGTGGACGCATCGGTCTTTTGTGACGAATAAAACGTATGCTCTAAGGATAGAGGAAGAGCTCCGGGTAACTGAGAGGTGTGAACGGAAAGGAAGATGGTGACATGGCTGGCGTACTAGTAGGCGTCGACATGGAGATGATGTGAAGGAGTTGGAGAAATGATCATGAAAACGTAGCTGCTTTGGCAGTGAAGATCGTAAAGAGAATGAGAAACACGAGGCGAACCCGATTGCGACCTGCGAAGATGAGGGCGCATTGGAGCCCAGCGGCTGAAGCCATACAGCAAACGAAAGTAGGGAACAAGAAGAGAATCATCAAATCGACATCGGGATGGGGACGGGCTGGTACCGAGATAGGACAGGAGATGTGGGACGAGCAGACTAAAAGTAAAGAGAAAGACGGTGAAAGAACAATGGCACTGTGTCCAGACTTAGGAGTAAATTCGACTACCACAGAAGAATGTAAGCCTTGTGTCTCAGAGTCCAACTAAAGACGAACCTGAACCAGTGCCGCAATCGTCGGTGGGTGATTGATCTTAACCATCATCCACCACGCCCATCCTCTCTATCATCTTAAGATCCTTATGAACCTTCATGTGTTGCCCTAGGTTATCGTGACGACTGAATTCCTTGCCACAGCCAGGGTATGGGCATTTATGCGCTGCCATCATTAATGAGAATAAGCATTTACGGTAGAAAAAAAAACTTACGCTTCTCATTGGTGTGGATGCTCCTGATGTGTCGCTTGAGGTGTTCCCCTCTCGCGAAGCACTTACCGCAGCCACTAATATCGCACAAATAGATCCGACTTCCGAGGGGGTCGCTAAAACCTCGGGCCCGACCGTTGCCGCCTGCACTGCCTACAGTTGGTACGCGACGGCCTCTTGACTTCTTAGTAAGGTTAGGGACAGGGACAGGTACGGGAAGCGACCGTGCGTTCTTGCGAGGCTTCCCTACCTGAGTTGACGAGCCTGGCGTCAAAGAGGAGGCAGCAATAAGAGGGGACTGCGCGGCACGCCTCAAAGGCTGTGGGAGTTCTGAGCCATAGGGATGATACCGCGCCGAATTCCTGCCGGAGAAAGATCGAGAACGTAAACTCCGTGAGTTCTTTGACGTAGCTCGCATGTGAGGTATGAAGTCGCCGTCGCCATCATCATCCTCAAATTCTTCTGCCCCGTAATCATCATCATTGTCGTCAAGCGCAGCTTCGTCAACACCATCTGCATCTTCATCTCTGTCATTGAAGTTGTTGCCTGCGTCAGGGGGGCCAAGCCGTTGCGTGAAGTCGTACCCCTGGGGAACGGTGTGACTTCTCCCCGAGCTATTTCCACTGTTGGAGTTGCTGGATCCATGGTGATAAAAAGCTGCAATGTCCGGCTCGCCCTCAGCATCCTCGTCCTCAGGCTCCGGTAGATCCGTAAACCCCATCACGGGTGACACCTCTACAGGTCGCACAGTTCTTTGCTGCTGCAGACCCTGCGTCTGAACTCTCAAGGCCTGCCGTTGTTGTTCCTGTTCCTGACACGTGCGCTCACAATCGCTGACAATGGAAGATCCAAGATATGCTTGTCGTGGAACAGGCGCAGGCAGCACGGGCACGCTCATCGATGGCAACGGGGTACTCTGGCTTGGCATATAGCGAAGTGCCAGTTCCGATATTCCAGGGTTGTGATGGTCAATAGGGGGTGAACCTGATTTTTAGGCAATCAGAGAGCGGTCTGGACATTCAACGGATACGTACCTGTGTCAAAAAGGCCATCATAAACCCCCAAACTGTTAGGCGAGCTGGTAACATCCGCTGGGGGGGTGTAACAAGTCACAAGATCCGGAATACTCTCTATTTTGATGTCCTGACGAGGCTGCTGGTAACTAGCGTGGGGTGCTGGGGGTGCTGAAGCTGGGAAGCTGGGATAAGAGCTTGTGGCCGCCTGCGGCTGGTAAGTGACGTCAAAATCCTGTCGGTAGGTGTGTACATCGCTCCCCACAGGATGAGTGGCAAGTTGAGCTGAGGGTGTAGGCGGAGAGCCGTAAAATGAGCTTGTGTATTGCGGATCCATGTCCTGTCGCGGCAATGAAGGACATAGCGGCTGAAATTTCTTCACTTCCGGTGAGTAAGTGTACCCCATTGCGACTGACAAGGGCATGGGCAACGGCGCCGCCACAGGCTGCTTATAGACCTCTGGATTCTCGGCTACATACCCCGTTAGGGCGAACGCGCGTGGGGCGTGCGGATACAGATATCCAGCGGCGACTAATTCGTCTGCCACATTGTAAGGATAATAATCGTCAGCATTCACAACATGTGATGTATCATTCTCCATTGAATCAACGGGAGGCTCTGGCAGTGGGCTCTCGTTAGCCGATGATGAGGAAAGCGGAGATCCCGCAGAAGCGGCAGAGCTGTCTGACGCGTATGGACTGTAACCAAGGGATGACTGCTGCTGTGGAAGCGGATAATATGAATTCAATCGACCAGAGGGGGACAAATGCCGGTGACTGGAGCTAGATCTAGAATGCGAGTGCGTGCGGGCGAAATACGGTGAGTTTGTCATATTGACAGCCGCCGAACGTCTCAATTGTCGTCGTTGGGCTGGCTGATGGGGGAAAGGACAAAGAGTAGAGTCGAAATAAGAGAAACGGATGTTCGAGTCCATTTGTATTTTAAGGACCGACTTGACACAGTCTTGTCTTGTTCTGGAGTGAATATAAGCCGAGAATTTATCTTGGGGCACAAAAAATAAGGCAATTGATTTGAGTTGGAAATTATTGGTCATACCAAGGACGACAGATCACCAGTTGTGCACAAGGCAAGCGGTCGCGTTCAGGTACAAGCGGATGTGATCGTGTGGCTGTGAGTGTAATTTACAATTGAGGGGAAAGAGATCTGGAAATGGAACAATCGCGGGGAGCGGGTTGGACGACCGGCGGGACACGGCAAGGGTCTAGAAAATGCGATGGAAATGCGATCGAAGCTGTGGAGCAGGCGGCTAATAACGGCTGCTAGTGGATGAGTTAGGTCGTGTTCAAAAGTCGTGAGTGTTCGTCAAGTTGGAAAGAGTCGAAACCAATAAAAGTGCCAAACGCCTGTCAATGAATATACCGTAGTGAGCGGGCGATGAGGGTCGGACAGCCTACGGTGAGCAAGGGTACAGCAAAGCTTGCACCGCTAGACAAACCTGGTAGTGATACGGAGTCAAGAGAGATTGCTCATTTGCGATCAAAGCTTGAGTAGAATGTTCCCTTGCCTGTGTACTATTGTTGACTGTACTTTGCCGGGATTACTAGTTCTTCGATGCGGCCAGATCCCTCGGGGCAAGGTTTCCTTAATGGCTATCCTCTGGATGAGGTGCTTTTGAAATGACCTATGTCCGACCTGTCGGTGGTCATAGCACGCGGCTACCGACACTTTCGAAAATCATTGCTTTTTTGGAGAGCCAGGGTTCACAAGCAGGCTGAAGCACTCATTTAGAAGATCTAAGGTTTGCTTCCAAAAGCTCCGATCTCACAGGGGATCTCAAGCCGTGAATTCAACGTTTTCATTCAACGTTATCATCATTGTCACACAAACGTTTTACTCCTCCGTCCCTCTCTATTGTTCATGCTGGACTACTCCAGTACTCTTATTTTGCCTCACAATGAATCCCATGCGTTGCCTACAAATATCGTTACTTTAGGTCCGCAGCCACCTTCTTTGATCTGTCTGGCGTCAGCCGAGGCGAGGCACTCGGCTCCCTGCAGCAGGATCTTTTACTCCTCCCTGCAGTATGAAACCTCTTTACGATACATATACCGCCCCGGCCCGTTCCTCACCAAAAGGCTTCCGCGCCATCCTTTCACCGCACGTCTATCACGCCAGGGCCGGCAGAGCAACGTAAATCTCTAGCCATTTCCCTGAGGGTTTCACTTCGCAACTTGATATCTGTCATCGGAAATTCACTCTCGCAGGTCCCCACACCAATAGTGCCACTTACCTGCCAAATTCATACTCCATTGCCGTAGACCCCTTCCTTTTCCAATCAGCATACCGCGCTTCTCAATCACCCCAGCCACCCTGATCGCGGTACGTATCATTTATTGGCTTCTCTGGCAAATTAGATCAGTATCTATTCATGTCATTTGACATGGAACAGCTACCCAGTGGGAATCACGTTCGTATCATGCCGCATATCTCTTTTAATTGATTGTTTCATTGATGCACAGAGGTCAGCTGGCAGGCGTGTGCACACCAGATCGAGACTTGCCAAGGACCATTATGAATGCCGCTCGACCTTCCTTTTTGCGCGACTCTGAAGCGCCTGTTCTATCTCCATAGAGTATGAAACGCCCGCCCGTACAGCTGAAATCGGTAAAAAGTTTTCTGACGTGGATGGCGGGAGCGAGCGAGCACAGGACGTAAGCGAACAAGGCCCCATCAGATATGCATAAAATTAATGAATTCCGATGTACGAATCGTCTAACGTCTCATGCGGTCAGGCGGTAGCTTTCATACAGCTAAGATCTGTAATATAACACTTTCCTTCGCTTTCTTGTGAGATTAACGAGCTAATCTGCACACGTTGCCTAGTGTCGAGCACCACAGGTGCCTAATGCTTGTCCAGCACAGTTACATATCCGATTCGACAAGCAATGAGTGACAGCATTGTACTTGGGACGGAGCGCCAACAACAATTGAGCGGAAACCTACGGGAGTGGCTATGTAATCAGCATCATCGGATGTAATCGGGAAACGGGCGCACATACTAGTCCAACAGCTAGTCTTGCTGGATTTGTGGCGAGCACGAGTATGTCGTGCGGTGTGACTGATCTGAGGATGGAGATACTCGCACTAGATCCCCAGACCCAAGGCAGCGTATGTGTGTGCCGATTGATTGCGACATTGACGTGACTATCAGCGACCCTTGCGTGGCGCCCTCGAACTCAATGGCTATTGGAGCTATGAATTTGAAAGTAGCGAATGCAATAATTGACATCACCAATTGCAGCAAACTACTATCTTTGTTGAGTCAGCGAAGTATGAGCGCCCAAACTACAAATAGACTGCGCAAACTTACCAATTCCAAAAACATAGAGTCGCCGTATTACCATTAGGAAAGGTCGACGCATTCTTCGGAACACTAGAATGGCTTCTCGCCGCATTGACTCGTTACTCGTAGGAAAATGGTAAGGAAACAAGGGCGATGCCGAACATTGCACTTCACAATCAGCGGCAGGTTCCGTCGATGTCATCTCGATGTGACCGCTTTCATTCCATGAGTCAAATGGAGTGGATATGGAACAACAGAGAACATACGCAAATATTCTAGCGAGTGGACTCGCATAGCCTCGAGGGCCCAAGATAGCCATATCAAGAAGTGCAGGTACTGGTTCGAGGAAATGATGCGAGTAGTCAGCGTTAAGTTGGATCTGTTTCGTGCGATCAGGCCGCAACGGTTAACGGATGCAGTACAGAGTACAGATGCTCCTGCGTTAGGCGACCATGGGAAGATTGACACACTAATTCAGTGCATACCGCGGATGTGCGGAAAGCAACATGTGGCACTGTTCATTTGTAGACTCACCAAGACACGCAGTTCAAGTTGCATCCGGCCAGTAAAATATGTTGAGAGTGTTATTAATAACCAGGACGGCGTAATGAATCAAGGAAGTGAGAACCGGTAAGTGAATATATGGAAATGTGTTTTAACAATGTCGGTTTCTGCCCATTACGGATGCGAGGGCGGAAATTGGCAAGAAATAGATCGCCTTAGGACCCAGTACATTCTTGGACATGCAACGAAGGTCAAGATGATGCGACCACTACGATGACGAAGTTGCATGCCGAAACGAAGATTATAACAACAGCCGCATTGACGCACCAGCGGGCAGCAAAGACAAAAAATTACTCCGGTGTGAGTACTGCTGAGACGAGGCCATAGAGAGAGGACGGCTCCTGTGGACACGGCAGGGACCCAGTGATACTTCGGGCAAGTCACGATATCCAGCTGCAGCAGCAGAGGATGCCTATCTTGGTATATCTAGTTGAAAGCTCTGAATATTTGCCAAGGACCTGACAAAATCCATTCGTAGCGTGAAGACCACCGGGCGAAGAGCAGAAAGGGGAGAAACGCGCAAAGACAATGGTTAGAGGGTACCAGTGATAGCCTTGAGCTAGTCACGGTCTTCCGCGATCACCAATGCACAAAGACACAGACCGTGGGAACATTGGTCCATGGACCTTTTGAACACGTGGGCAGGGTTCAATCGTGTGAACAGGGTAGGTTTGGCAAAAAAACAACGAAGGACCCCTGTCCGAAATCCCCTGCGCCAGTGCACGCCAGTAAACAGATTACACCGGCGAGAAAGTACTGCTCGACGCTCGTATATACCGTAGAATTAGTCTTTGGCTACGTAGGAGAAAGCTTTGTCTCAAAGGTAGGCCGTCATCGTTCCCGGAAAGCCCCTTGTTCTGATTCTCCCATCAGGTGTCGCAAAAACGATGGAAAGCCCCCAGTCCCCGTTCAACCAAACATCCGGAGCTCTACCAACACCTTTGCAAGACGAGGACACCCTCGTTGACCTCAATTCATCTGACAATTTGGTCCGTGTCAATTTTGCATTATATTCCGTTGTATTATTCACCAGGGTAACGCCACTCTTGCTCTGGCAATATAATGCCTTACAGGGCTCTCCTCAACCCTCAATTGACTCTAATTCAACTTCCAGAAGAGTGACGCGTTCGCAAACAACAGGTCGACCGACTGTTCGCTGGGGTAAACACGGTAGAGGAGACCCCTCCGACACGTCATACAGAGGATCAAGTGCTTCCCTGAAACGATCTTTCGACGCGCGTGCCGTTGACGACGAAACCGACGTCGAGGCGGATCAAGACCCAGCTTACGTGCCATCAAAACTTCTCAAAATGGAACCTACCATGTTGATATCAGAGTCGTCCTCCGCGACCGTTGTTGAGGATCCTCCCCAGCCAAAGGAACCCACGCCTGTATTTGAGCCCAGTGAGACGCCGATGCCTGGGGAATATACTTTCCTTGACGCTTCTTCCTCTTCGTTTACTTCGGAACGTCGTGGACCGAGGATACGCACAGCCCCCCCTATCCCTGTTCCGAACTTGACAAAAAAGAGTCGAGGTCGCCGTGTCCCTACCGCGGTTGACGACACAACAGAAGGAGAAGCAATCGAGGGACGTAAGGGACGCGTTTATGTTTGCAAGGTGGAAGATTGCGGAAAGTGTTTCAGTCGTGGCGAACATCTGAAACGGCACATCCGATCTATCCATACACATGAAAAACGTGAGCATCTGTGTTGCATCATACTTTTTCCGGACATTGCTGATAATGTCCGCCATGATCAGCATTCGACTGCCCCCACCCCACGTGCGACAAACGTTTTAACCGCAACGATAACTTACTCCAACATCTGCGTGTCCACAAGGGCGATAATTCCTCTCAGACTTCCGTTGATTCAGCCCATCCAGCTGCACCTGAAGAAGAGACTCCTGATGCTGGCAGCTCATCCACCCAGGCAGCGACCCAGCGTGCCTCCTCATCTAAGACAGGCGCTACCCGCCGAGCAGTCCGCCCAGCCCGCAAGAGTAAATCGGCTGCGTCCACTCCACCAATCCATCCCGCACGTCTTGCGGCTTCGCGAGCGGCGGCTCGAAATGCACCCCTTACTCTTCCGCGCACCTACTCTCTTCCTCCACTGCCCTCCATAGCACCTCCCTACAACCCCACTGCGGCAGTCTTCATGAACAACACCAACATCGCAGTCTCGTCTCTCCGGACCTCTATGGATGAGGAGACTGATCATGAGCAGGAGACGGAGGTCTCTGAGGACGAGAGTAACCGCCGCCAGACAACACACAGTCTCAGTGATCTCCGCTCAATGTACAACTTCCGCGACGCTTTCAGCTCCGCTCCCCTCGCGCCTAGGAAAGACTTGGCACGCGGAAACAGTCTGCCTACCGAGGAGGCTCTTGACAGTGCACCTACCTCCGCTGGACCTGAGCCATCTTCCAGTCCTTCGCCTGCATCTATGTCCCGTGAGGGTCCAGACGAAGTCCACATGTCCGCTCCACATTCCCCCTTGACTGTAGAGACTCGATGATAACCATTAGTGCTCACGAGCTTTGCCCTTTTTTCCCTAATGAATCATCGCTGTGGATATACGTTAAATGTCTCATATGTTGATCATTTCCCCCCGACGACCGTTGTCTTGTATGTTTCCTTTATCGCTTCACGCTCTGCGTTACAAAATCGATTAATATTGACCTCGTACCGTGTCTCTTAGTTTCTTTGTCGTTAAACTTGTCTTGCCGTTTTTCTCTGCGTTTGGTTGAATTGGCGTTTGATTTCCTCCACTATGCCTTCTGGATCCGCTCGGCTTCGCATACTTAGCTTTATCAGTTCTCTATAGCCCTAATTGCGGGTACGGTTCGCCTATGGAGTCGTCTGCGTTTTTTTGGTCGTGTGCTTCTTGCGATACCTGGATGGATGTAGTACATATTGTTTGGACAAACTATAGTTACAAGATAACCAGGTAGCCATTGTGATAAGTACGTTGATTACAACAGACAGATCTAATGCACGAAGAGTACATATGTGGATAACATCGCAGTTCCGCTGGTAGTATTGCACATGTCCTTGTTGTGAATCATTTAAGAGTTGACTGGTTTGATTTCTTAAGCCCAGGCAATGATGTCCTGCTCTGTAGGCCCTGCGGGAAGATCGGACGCAGCGAGGTTGCATTGATGGAAAGCCCGGACCTGATCGGGCTTGAAAGCACCAACGACACTGTGGAGCAAGCCACGGTTGTGGAACACAACAAGATCGCGCTCCTTCCAATCGTGCGGGTACACCAACTAAACGAGCTTGAGTCAGATCATACTGAGGGAGGAAGAAGGAAAACAATACCCCAGGCGCGATGCCAGGCCGCTGCATCAGGTGTAGAAGCTCGCGAACCTTCCCAAGGTCCTTGATATGTTCTCCATCTGGATATAAAGCACCCAAGCGCGAAGCGCCAGAAGGCAAGGGTTTCACGATGAGTTCCTGAGCTCCACACGGATGAACTTGGAAGTGAAGCTCTCCCGTGACAGGGTTCTTCCAAAGCTACAACGTGTTCTCAGATCTTAGCTCATATGCGTGGGACAGACAGATCGACTGGGACGTACAATAGGGAGCGTTTTAATTTTTGACTCTTCCCACTCTGGAAGTTCGTTCAGAGGCAGTTCGAGACCGTCGTTTACGATCCCTAGACCATCTGACTTTGCACGTGCTGGCGCCATCCAGACGTAAGGGTGGGGCGCATACCGCACCGAAGTCCGTACAGCAAGGCTCTTCAGCTCAGGTGGCAGGATCTCAAACATCTTCTTCCCTGAGACAAATGCAGTAGTTCCCAGCGGCACAGACAGGGTCTCTCCAGATAGGTCATCATCATCGCTATACCTGATAGTCTGCCTATCGCCCCCGGGAACTATGATCCCATAGAGGGTAGTCGCACGCGGCGGGTTGTAGTCGTACAGCGCCGCATCGATGTGCCAGCGATAGAATCGGGTGAAGCCCAGCGCCTCGTCTTCAGCGGACACACGGGTCTTGTGGAAGGTGGTGTGCGATGGGTGCTTGAGAGCAGCGGTTTCTAGACCTTCATGGTTGTATACCATGCCGTTGCCGATGAGCTGAACTTGAGGCACGCGAGGGATTGTCTTAAGATCTGGGTGAAGGACAGACTTCTTGGTCGACTGAGTCTTATTATTACCGTGTCCGTATGACTCGGACTCAGGATCGAAGGCCTGTGTGAACCTGAGAACTGCGTTGAAAGTCATGGCACCGAGTGCACCCACCTTTGTTAGAGCATATTGTTGTTCCGGAGTAAGAGAAACGTCGCGGAACAGGAGGATCCCGTGCTGCACGGTGGATAAGTCAAAGGTAATTGCAACTGATAAGGACCCAAGACATACAGTATACAAAGCTGTCTCGATCTCCTTGAACTGCTCGGGAGTGAATTCACCGGGGTTCACACCCTTGACTTCGCGCCCAAAATTGGGGTCGAAATCGGAAGGACTGGCAGAGGCGGGGAGAGTGATTGGTGCGAGTTCGATGGCCATGGTCGTGTTGAGAAACAGATGGGAAAGTGAGTAAAGTCGATGAAGGGAGTGATTTATATGATCCGGACTGCGTCAGCCTGTGTCTGTGCCATGGCTTCCTTATCTCCACATTGACCCGGGCGCTACTTTGGCGCTACTTTTGCATCCATGTATGATCGGGCCGCCACAGCCGCTAACGTGTAAATCATGATGAATGAAGCACCGCAATTGTTGGCGTAAACAACTACTGAAATTTCGGAATACGCAAGTACTAGTGATGATTGACAGCTGTCCAAAGGACGATATATAGGATATTCTTGCTGAATATTGCTATCCCTCACTAGTATTCTGTTGGATATCATGTCTGATTCGTGAAGGTACCCGATTATGGGAAATCACTGCAAGTCATACGATCTGGGATGAGGCTCGCCCATGTAACATACGTCGGTGTTTCCGGTGAAATACAAGCCATGCTAGGGACATGGAGATCGCGAGCGGTTCCAAGTCTCTATAACCATGAAACATGTTCGAGTTTAAGTTGTTAGCCAACTTTCAAGTTATCTATTACTTTTTATATTACCCCGCCTATTCGGGTACTATAATAATCCAACTTCAAGTTAAGCAATGCCAGCCACGTATACTTCACTCCTGCCTCTCGCAGCCATGGAAGAACCAGGAGTTAGACAGAGAAAGAAAACAGCTCTCGGGTCCTCGGATGGTCACCAAGTGCGTACTTAATGTCATAGTCACTCCAGGCTACGCTAATGACAGGCACTGCAGACAGGTAGTGAAGCCAAGCCCATCCGAGCATTTCCAAAAATGTATGGACTAGTCTTGACCGTTGTATTGGTTCTGACACTCTACAAGGTATGCGTGAAAGAACTACGATGCTTCTGACTTTCTACTGACCTATGTTAGTTTCCAGCACTAGTGAAAAGCCCGCTCAACCAGCTCCTTGGAACACCTGAATCTACCAGACTTCTACCAGGAATTCCGACAAATTATGTCCCCACGTTCGCAGCAGACGAAGCAAAGCGAGACGCAGTAGTGGAGGCATTTAAAGTACGAAAGCGCATATTTGCTCGCCCTTCCGTGGACTGACATCACGCCTCAACTTAGCATGCATGGCATGCATACGGTAATGCACAGTCCATGTAAGTATGGACAAACGACTGACTTTGAGTAGAAAGGGATGCTATGGGTGATGACGAATACCACCCCATCTCGCACACTGGCTCAAATTTAACCAAAGCGGGAGGTATTGGGTATACTGTTGCAGACTCTATCGACACGATGATTATCATGGGTCTGGAGGATGAGTACCAGCGTGCAAGGACATGGGTAGCAGACAAGCTCTCGTTCGATCGTGACGGAAACTTCAATACCTTCGAGGTAAGTTGAAACCTTGTCCTCTTATGCGGCAACTTGAAGAATCTTCGATCACTAGACAACAATTAGGATTATGGGAGGCTTACTAGCCGCATATCATTTGTCTGGAGAAGACTCTTTGTTTCTCGAGAAGGCCCGGGAGCTTGCGGACCGCATTCTGCCTACCTTTGAGACAGAGTCTGGTCTTCCACTATCACTAGTCAATTTGGCGCTTCGAGAAGGCGTGCCAGATCGTGACAACTATGGCTATGTGAGCACTGCTGAGATAGCAACGTTACAGCTTGAGTTCCGCTATTTGGCGTATCTTACGGACGAGGATATTTATTGGGACAAGGTCGAAAATGTGAGTACTTTGCTTAGAATACAGCAGTATATTCAACGGTATCCCAGGTGATGGCAACTCTGAAGGCGGTCGCACAACCACACGGGCTAGCAACAATCTTTGTTGAGTAAGTCTTGAATTTCATAGTCATCAAGCATGCATCTTATTCGCATGTCAGCCCGAAACTGGGTCGCTACCAAACTTCGCCGATACGACTTGGGTCCCGCGGGGATTCTTACTATGAATACCTATTGTGAGTAGACAGAATAGTAAGTTCAAAGTTCTACTCACCCTTTCGGTTACAGAAAACAATACCTGCAGACAGTAAGCATGGTATATAATAAAGGCTGATCTCGGTAAGGCTGATAATCCACTTAGAACCAAACAGAGCTCGTATACCGCGATGTACGTTTGACATTTCGGACTGATTCGAAAGGCCACCTCACAATATACCTTAGATGTACGATACCGCAATGACAGGCATTCACGATGTCCTGGTAAAGCGGGGGCTATCCACCAAACTTCTTTACATTGCGGAGCTTAATCCAGAGCGATCCGGACAAGGGAGCATGTTGGTTTCGTATCTCATCCCCTGACAACGTATCCTGACGTGATCCCCAGCGGGTGGCGTTTAGTGCCTAAGCAAGACCATCTCGTGTGTTTCCTTGGCGGTTCCCTTATGCTTGGTGCCACGACGTCCGGTGCCCTTGTTGACCATGTCTCAATACCACCACGACTTGATGAGCTCACCGGCCAAGGCGAGCGTGACTGGCTCACGGGAGTGGAACTTATCAACACCTGTATGGCCACACATGACACTCAAACGTATGTCTTGATGTCCTCGTTGACGTTATTCTATGCTGAAATTGCGGTCAGCGGTCTGGCGCCTGAGATTGCGCACTTCCGTATCGAGAGTGACGGGATAGACAATTCGGTGGCTCCTGCGGACTGGTACATCAAAGGCGCACGGTATGTTGACTCGCTTATCGCCTTGAATCGTGCGCTGACTTGCTTCGTTCGTGAATTACTAGCCTAGGAGCACCAGCACCTTTCGATGCCCGATACATCCTCCGGTATGTTTGATTTTGTTTATTGCCTCACTCATGTATCATTCAACGTGCACCGCAGCCCAGAAACCATTGAATCCCTCTTCCTTGCCTTCCGGCTTACCGGTGATCCCAAGTATCGTGATTACGGCTGGGCGATATTCCAGGCCATCGAAAAGCACTGCCGTATCCCAACAGGCGGATACGCAAGTGTGATAAATGTGGATCAAGTTCCCGTGGAGTATGACGATAAAATGGAGACTTTTTTACTGGTGTGTAACGTTCTCTGACTCTCTCCCACATGATTCAGTTTCACTTATTTCTCCCGTCAGAGCGAAACGTTAAAGTATTTGTATTTACTTTTTGCGGATTCGAGCGTACTTCCTCTCAACGGTGAGTCTATCATTTAGTCGATGGGATGTAGCTCATGCAGCCCGACAGAATTTGTCTTTAACACGGAGGTACGCCTGTTACATATGCATTCACCCTTCTGCATTTACTGACTTTGAACTCGGACAGGCGCATCCTTTCCCCGTATTTAACCCAACTATACTCACGGGCTTTTCGTAGTTATTTCCCTCAGCATCCGTCAGTTTTCTGGAGTGTATCATTAGTCGACTGGTGTACCATATCTGTGGACGATTATAGCTTTCTGCTGGCAGCCTTAACCCCCACCAGTCACATCGAACCATTTCGACTTCACCATTTCTTAGCAGCTGCTTCACCAACAACCTAGATACACATAAAAACATAAAATCTAACTGACAAAATATTTATCCCCGAAAGTTCAAATAAGCTGCCTAGTTCAGTAAGTAGAATTATAACGCGACCAAAACGATGTGACGCGGAGCTCGAAGATATGCATGCTAGCGTGAGATTCGTAATGAATGGAAGGGGTGAACTAAATCGTAATGGGTGTGTTATGAAGGGTATTCATAGATACTGAATGTCCAATGCAGCGGCATGATCTAAACTGCCAAAGCAGCGGCCTGAGCATAAGATAGGCCCTTCCACGCGGGGGACTCGGGTGTGAGAGTGATGAATTCCCAAGGCTCGTCAGCCTCGATGTCGCGTCCAAAGTCATCAAGGGCAATAACGGAACGGACAGGCGGGAGGACCTCAAAGTCGGCGTCTATGCATCGCTTGAGCCAATGTTGTCCAAAATGAAATGCTGTAATGCGTACCTAGCGCCTTGGATGGCTTCTTGGTCTTGAAAGTCACGAAATCCGCGAGCGCTATCTTGGGGAACCCAGACCTGTTCCCAGGTACCGGTGCGATAGTAGCCGGGCGGTCTGACCCAGCGAAAGCACGGTACTCAGGCTCGTCACCATCCCAGCTCTCCATGGTGGCCTTCTTGCCAGGCCGGGGCCCGGCTCTCTCCTTGAGCCCCATGACTCTTGCCGTCGCCGCCCTCTCCTTGCGCTCCATCAACATCGCATGCTCCCGCCGCTCCTTGGTCTGGTGCCGGGCACGCTCATGGGCACGCTGGTCCTTTGCACCGACTTCGGTGAGACGATTGACTACCGTCTCATGCAACTTCTGGGAGGAGGAAAGTTTCTCGTTGAGTGTAGTAGACATGGAGAAGAGCTGACGGAGAGTGGTTTACTTATATAGATGGGTGGAAACGATGTCCCACGGTTGCGATGCCAGCGGTAGCGGAAGTGGCACCGTCTATGAGGCCATTATGACCGGACTGGTTTGAAACGACAGATAGCTAGGATTAGCTCATTTAGCTGTCACCGTAGTCATAAATGATAGCACTGCACGAAAGATAGACCAAAATAGGAAACCCTGATCGTAATGTATCACGTGACTGACCGATTAAGAGATTGGCGCAGGAACGTTGGAGTCCAGACTCCGCCCCAAGACTTTGCCCATCGAATCGATTTTTGGAACGTTTCTTTGTTCTTGCAAAAGTGTAGCAGTCACACACATTCACTGGAGAGTCCGGACCGTGCCGCTAGGTCTCAATCTCATCGCCAACGACTTCCTAATTTGAGAAAACGATTATATGGTGGTGCTCTCAGCGTATCGGATGATGGCTACATGAAACGTTCATCCGAGCAATTGAAAACGTTGGCTATCATCGTGAACGTACAGTTATAATCTAAAGAATGCATTGTACAATTGAACTTGCCACTCCATGCAGCCAGTTACTTTTTGAGCAGAGCAGGTGCCGTCAAACCAGCCGAAAGACCCTTGTCACTAGCATAAAATGCGCCTGAGCCTTTGACCTCGCCCCTGAAACACGATCAACACAGATTCATTCAGTGCAAAGCAACAACTCACTCAATGCGCAGCAGCGCATTATATTTTGCAACACGCTCGCTACGAGCGGGTGCACCAGTCTTGATCTGACCAGTTCCAAGGGCAACGACCAAGTCAGCAATGATCGTGTTCTCCGTCTCACCAGAGCGGTGAGACACCATGACTCCCCAGCCATCAGACTGAGCGAGTTGTGCACTGTAAAGTCGTCAGCCGAGATTAACACTCATGTTCGCAGCAGTAACATACGCCTGAATGGATTCTGAGATGGTACCAATTTGGTTGATCTAACAAAGGGTCAAAACATATCGCAGCACAAATCATTATGTGCACTAACCTTCAAGAGCAGGCCATTGCATGCCTTCTTCTCAATAGCGGTCTTGATGCGAAGAGGGTTGGTAACAGTCAAGTCGTCACCAACAATCTGGACCGAGCTGTTCTTGGTGAAGTGGGTCCATGCCTCCCAATCATCCTGATCGAAAGGATCTTCAATCGAGACAATTGGGTACTTTTCGACATAGCTGAGGTAGAGGTCCGCAAGCTCAGTACCCGAGATCCACTTCTGGGGGTCTGAGTTGGGGTTCTTGAAGTCCAGGTCATATTTGCCTTCCTTGTAGAACTCGGACGAAGCAACATCAAGGGCGATCTTGATCTTGCCCTCGTACCCGGCCTTGCTGATAGCCTCCGTGAGGAGCTCCAGAGACTCGTCAGCTCCCGAGACATTGGGAGCAAATCCACCTTCGTCACCGACATTGACAGCTGGTGTGTATCGTTGAGACCAACACAGCATAATAATGCGGAGACTACATACCGTCGATGCCGTACTTTGCGCTGATGACCTTCTTCAGCGTGTGGTACGTCTCAGTACCAATTTTCATTGCTTCGGTGAATGAAGTAGCACCGGTGGGAAGGAGCATGAACTCCTGGAACGCCAGCTTGTTGCCGGCGTGCGAACCACCGTTGATGACATTGAAGGCAGGGCAAGGCATAACATAGGGGGGCTTGACACCAGCAAGCTCAGCAAGATGCTGGTATACAGGAACACCTTTCTCGGCGGCACCAGCCTCCACACAGGCAATAGAAACACCGAGAATAGCGTTAGCACCGAGTTTGCCCTTGTTAGGCGTGCCATCAAGCTTGATCAGGAGGTCGTCGATCTCCTTCTGCTGGGTGACGTTGAGGCCAGACTTGATCAGCTCCGGACCGAGAACGGTGTTCACATTGTTGACAGCCTTGGAGACACCTGGATGAGATGATATTCGTGAATGAGCCTGAAGTGTGTGAAGGAGGACATACCCTTTCCAACGTAGTTGGCTTTGTCGCCATCGCGAAGCTCAACAGCTTCGTGGACACCGGTAGATGCACCAGAGGGGACAGCAGCACGGAAGAGACCTTGGAAATACGCGTTAGAATGGAAAAGCATCCCATCGCGTCCGATCTCTCACCTTTAGCTGTGTAAAGGTCTACCTCGACGGTGGGGTTACCGCGAGAGTCGAAGATCTGCAAATATCGGATTCTAGTCAATCAACAATGAAGATGTAGATGACTTGCCTGGCGAGCGTAAACTTTGGTAACAGACATGGAGGACAAAAGTAAAGATGGGTGGTGCGGTCAATGGACAGTCGAAAGGTTTATGAGCGACGGAGATAATCAGCTTCTGCACTTTCCCACGCACTGCTCGTACCAGATTTTGGTGTTTCGCTCAAATTTCACGAAACCGACTTACTGGGAACAGCATAGGCTACTTTAAATAAGCTTAGGCATCCTTTGCATAGTACCACAAGCGTGCCTGTGAATGATAGGAACGTGTGATAGACCTAGCGAGTCGGAGAAAGCGCGGAGGAAGATGTGTTTTAGCTTCTCTGCGTTAGTCTGATTGGTCACATAGCAAAGCAACATATATGCTAGTCAGGCCTTATCAGCGCCGTTTCCGTCCCTCACCCTTCTTGCCCACAGGAAGAGACTTCATCACTGCTGCTTTGCTTCGATTTTTATTCTTCACATTGGCGTTTGTGTAGAAATTCTTGGCCTTTTTCTGTGCTGGGTTAGCATCGGAAACGAACTAGAACGACTTATCACACCTTGTTTGTCTTCATACGCGGTTCCTTGGCTGCGGCAGTGTCCTCCTCATGGGATGCGTCTCCTGGAAACATGATCAGACCACTGCGGAGTAGTCGAAATGACACCATACCTTGCTCGGCTGGAGATAATTGTTCTTCCACAGCTTTGCTCGCCACCTCCTTCCCATCGGCAAAGACATCATTCCAAGACAATTCTTCATCTTCGTCATCCTTAGCTTCATCGCTACCGAGTTCGCTCCCTTCATCTTCCTCATCAGATGCACCATCAGCTGCCGCACTAGAAACCTCTTCGTTCTGGTCGTCATCTTCGTCCAAGGGCATTACGTCCTCCGCAAGGAACGTGTTTTTCTGCACAATAGTCTTCAAATTCTGCTTGACCGCTAGAACCTCCCCGCCATTAGCAGCTTTCTCTTTGCCCTTACTTTTCGCCTTCAGCTTGGCTTCGGCCTTGTTGAGTTCCTCCGGTCGCTCAGGGGGAGGCACGAAAAATGGTATTCGGCCTCTCACCCAGTCAGACAGTATGATTTTGGCGACGCCATCGAGATCTGGCTCGCCACCTTTCAACAATCGTCCTTTCATCCGCGCAAGAGTGTCCAAGAACTGTTCTGGATCCCAAAAGCGAGAGGGATCATCGGGATACGGAAGAGGAATACCGTACGTTCGCGAGAGGTATAGAGGCTTTACGCGCGACATAAGAGTGGGAATGTGCTCAGATGGCACGGGAAGGGCTTCAACACGTAGAACACCCTTGAGGACAGTGGACGTTTGAGAATCATGTGCGGACGTGGGGACGACACCCGGACAGTCAATGAGATATATCCGCCGGGTTAAGGTGATATACTGCCAAACCTGAGGTTCGAAGACAAACATTTTGGCCTGTTCAGCTTGATAGTCATTATTGGAGCGCACCTTGGTTTCTCCTGGTACAGGTGCAACGCGGCAAACCTTACCGCTCTTGAGGGTATTTATGACACTACTCTTGCCTACGTTTGGGTATCCAACAAATCCGACGGAAATTTGCTTTTTATCAGAATGGAGCTGGGAGAATTGGCGAAGGAGCTGAATCAAAGATCCCTTGCCAAATGAATGATTTGGTGAGGCGTGGAATGCGATCGTAGGGTATCGAGGTGTTAGATGTTGAATATACCTTGCCTATAGGATCCTTAGAAGGGGCTATAAAGGGGAATCACGAAAAGCTTACAGTAACCCAATTAGGCACCAAGTCACACTTGTTGACGACCAGCACGACCTGTTTGTGCGCTTTCTCTTTTTTCATGTACTCGAGCACAGATTCACATATGGTGCCAAGTGGATCTCGAGCATCAAGAATGTGTAGGATAACGTCCGAAGAGTCGATCACCTTGTACAGCTCTCCATAAATGCGCCTCGAAGTTCCTTTGGCGAAAATAGGTTCGATATAGTCTGCGTGGGTTTGCGGTTCGGAAGGTTGCCCTGCAATTAAGTCAGAACATGTTCAAGAGAAGGGGAATACACTGCAAAATACCTGAAGAGTCCACTCCTAACTCGTTAGCGGCTTGTTCAGCTTCTTCCGCTGCAGCTGCACCCAGTTTACTCAGTTCCTCGAAAGTGCCGACATCAAGTCTGGCCTTCTTGCGCTGGGCCTTGGGTCCAAAAGTGTCGCTAAAAGGTTCTGTATCCACGATGTGGGATCGCTACATAATATCAAGCACAGCAAAACAAAATTTTGCTGAAACCTACCTTTCGGGTGTTAGGATTAGACGCATCATCCAGAAGTGCCATAGGTAGTTTATTTCGACGGAGTAGCACTGAGTATGGGTCATCCTTCTTCGCCGAGAGACTTGTCCTGAAGTGATCAAGGGCTGTCTGTGAAATAACTCGTGTATTCCCTATTATTTTCGTGAGTGATAGGCCTCCACACATATGCCAACGCAGCTCACCAAACCATCTACGATCGGGCTGAACTCGCCCAGGTGTTGTCTCGTCTTCTCCTTTCTGAAATGCAGCGGCCTGAATTATCTTGCCATCCTTATCCCGGATGGGCTTCCCGCCAGACAACATCTTGAGACGGGCGACTTGTTTCGCATTGCGGTAAAAGTTCTCGCCTTTCACTCTTTTGAGAGTGGGTTCCTTGGATCCAGAAGAGCGGGGCTTGGGGGAAGCCTTGGTCTTTTTAATGGGCGCCATTGCGTGGTATGGCCGTGACACTCAAAGACCCAAAAGATCTTTTCTATGTACACTGGCAAGAAATGTGCATAAATTTCTTTCCCACGGCCCATCATCCATTTGCCAAAACTTTCTTGGACCTCAGCGGGCGCGCGTTTTGCCATGTTCAAGTCCTGCCTAACTAATGGTATGTCCAATTTCATCGTGCTCTGACTACTTCTCAAGTGTCTTTCTACACCAGCATCGCACACCGTCGCGTCGTCCAGCCGTTCATCACTCCATACCTCGGCAGTTCTTAATACCAGGTTGACGAGCAAACAAGTTCGACACGAGAAGGTTTCCAAAGTGCAGGCGCGTATAAATCATAAGCTTGCATTTGATGCGCAGCGCGAATATGCGGTTCTTGGCCACCGTCCAGGTCAGGATCACAAATGGAACAGCTGTGACCTTGCAAAAGCCATCGTCACAGACACTGCGCTGTACTCGGATTCCTCTGTCCCCGAGATCATTCACACTCCCGAAGGCGACATCGAGCTTCCTCAACATCTAAACTATGGCGCTGCAGAGGAAGTAAAGCTACTTTTTGACGTGTTACCGCCGTTGTCTGCTCAGAGCGGCGTGACCACTTTCACCGGGACCGTAGTTAGCAAAGTGCAGGAAGCGATGGAAAGAGAAAAGGCCAAAGCGAACATGTTCGCAAAGGTACTTGATTTGCGCAACGCAAACTCGAAAGGTCTTGCATTCGAGAACCGCCGCCGTTGCGTCGAAGCATTTTCACCACCGGGCAAACAGAATGACACTGGTCGCCCAGAGGTACAAGGTGCATACCGTTAAATTTTCTTACTGTAATGAAAATGCTGAAATCTGTTGGATGCAGCCGCTCTGCTAACAATGCAAATACGTGGGTTGTGGAAGCACCTTTTGACTTTCCGCAAGGACATAGATAACCGCAGGGGCCTTCGTCACCTTATACACGAACGGGCAAAGATACTGAAGTATTTGAAGAAACTTGACCGTGATCGATATGAGGCTGTACTTCCTCGACTTGGGCTTGAAGCTGCGAGCGTAGAAGGAGAGTTGATAGTTTGATCATTATAGGTTGTCCATTGGACTATTTCGCACTAATAAATAGAATCTGAAACCAATTATTTGTTGTCAAACTGATTCATTTTACAGTAAGTATCATTCGGATGAACAGTCAGAGAAGATGGAAGGAAGAATGCAATCAACTGTTAGAAACTAAGAAAAATGTCCGGTAACGTATTGTAAGAGAATCGTTCTCGGGCATAATTATGAACAGACGGAAGCTCAATCAATAGAAAGGGAAGAAAGGATGGCCGAAATAGAAGTCGTCGTCCTCTTCATCGTCGTCGTCGTCGTCGTCGTTGTCGTCGTCGTCGAAATAGAAGTTCTCTTCTTCGTCATCGTCGTCGTCATCACAAGCAAAACCATAGTAACCCTTCCCTGGCGGAGCAATATGGGACGGCCTCTCCATTTGCAGAGTAACTGTGGGACTGGACAACTTATAGTCTTGTTTGCGACCTTGCGGTGCTTCGTAATCCTTATAATAATCCTGGTTTTTTACAGACTCGTTGATGGAATGACTGATATCCATGAATGGTCAATCAACAATGCACACAAGTCAATGAGAAGAGCAGCAGAACGCACACTATGAGAAGATGATTCTTCATTCTGGTGAGTTCATAGCATTCCTTCTCTTGTGACAAATCCATACAGTGAGCGCACAGCCAGACGGTGCTTGCAGGATCAGTGATATGAGGATGTGGTTGAAAATCGAACATGTGGTGTATGAATTCTGTGATTTGGCGAGCATTTCTGTTCGCTTCTTCAAGTAATTCCCCTTCAAGTTTCATCCAGTTAGCTGTCCGGCGATCATAGGGATGATCTCGCATTCTGTGTTGGACCTGCAAATTAATAAGACACTAGAACAGAAACAGCGAACGTCAATGCACGAACTGCTTGACGCCACGTGAAGACGGGTGCATCAGCTTGATTCAGCTCGTGCTTAGACCATTTCACACAGTCAGCGCACGCAAAGCGGTGATCCAACTCGTCCATTTTCGTCGCAGTGATGGTGAGCGGGTCTTCACCGCATGCCTCGACAATGGCACGAGCAGCCTTGCCTGCTTCTTCGTCCACTTGCAGCATGCGGATGTCCCACTTTGTACGTGTGCTCATTGGAAAATCGATCCGATAATTGGGGTCATCGGAGGCAGAATAATCCCAAGGCAAAGTTCGGGATCTGGTGAGACAAGAGTGACCCATGACCTTGGGATAGAAAAGAGGAATGGATCTGGGCCGGGGTCCGTCGAGGTCATCGAGGAAACTATCGAAGTCACTACCGGAGAAATGGTTGCCGTGGAGTCCAGCGGATGGACTACAGGTTTTGCAGCGAAATACAGTTGTCGCTAGCGGGATGCTCTGATCGATCTCAGCGTCATCTGGAACTGGAGGCAGTACCTCCTTTTTCTTGCCTTTGACGTCTATGGCGCCAAGACTTTCCACGTAATCTTCGTGCGATGGATCCGACGGCTCTCGATTCTCCCATACACGTCGCCTTGCGGCGTGCCTTAAGTGATCCTTGACTTTAGATCTGAGCTGGGAGTGGATGCGTGTACGCCAGTTGTGTACTAAGTCACCCATCTGGGAAGTGACGTCTGCAAATGACGCTTCGGTTACTTCCGTCTCCGTGGGTAATCCAATGATTTCGACGACTTCGGGAAAGTTACAGAAGTCAGCCGGTTCGGGCATAACATCAGTGAGAGGGAGGTGGGCAATCTTATAAGTACGCAAAACACCAATGGCAATTCGCCTGCGAGCAACGAGTAGGGCCTTGCGCTCGCGCTCAAGACGTCGTGCTTTCATATCCTCCATGTACTCGATCATGTCATTTCTGATGTTATTCCAAACTAAGTGATTGTAAGATTGTGAGCGCGAATAATGGAAGTAAGAGAACTAACTGCGAGACGTCAGACGGGTGGGTTGCTTGACCAACCTATGGTGACTCAGGTCGTCAGCGTATGTAATCTGTTGGATTTCATCACCCCAACCAAGTTCACTAAGCTTTTCGATGATCCTAGGAATAGTCAGACTGAATGTTATGGTGGGTGCGAACTTGGTATCTTACGCGGCTTTTCTATCCCGCCTAGCATCATCCAACTGATCGGATCGATCTTTAGCTTGAGAAGCTGCCCACGCTTCTAACGCTTTCGCTGTCTAGACACAAATGTTTACAGAGGTAATTACATATGACGAAGAGAGCACTCACCACATCCATTTCCTTAACGAATGACCTCCGTTGTTCGCGATAAGCTTCAAGCTCATTTAATTCCGTGAGTGTACGCAATTTCTTCTGGACTTCTTCGACATCCTTGTCATAGAATAGAAGGTGGCCTCGCTCTGAAAATATTAACTTAGTGCAATTGATAGGATCGCGGACAAATGATACAGACTGCCATATCTACTTGGCACCAGACTACTAATTACGGACTCCCCAGGGTATGCGTCTACCATGCTGTTGGCTCAGGGATGAGCAAGGTTCCGTGTCCGGAATCATGAGACATACCAACGCTTGGAACACTTCGTGCAGATGCGTTTGCCGATGCGCCAATCCACGTTGCGCACACCGGGAGCACTGCATTCCTTTTCGCAAGTGTAAGAATAGGGTATTATAATTGCAATTGAAGACAGACATGACAGTGCGGATCAAAAGCAAGGTTTGCATAATGGGGTTCTGTCCAGAAAACCGGGCAATCCGGCATGTTGGGCACGTTTTCCCTAGCAGCCTTCCATACAGACATGGAAGAGCGATGCATAAGCACGCGCCTAAATTGTTTCGTCGTGCGAGCGAGGCGAAGTAGATCCAAAGGATTCAAGTGACCAAATATCTGGAGATACATTTTGAGACACGGGGCGACATGGTAGGTTAGGGGGGCGAACCTCGAATAAGATGTCCAGTGGCAAATTCATGAGGCCAGCGAGCTTTCCCGACTTGGGCTGCCGTTTGGCTTTCTTAGCAGCTTTGACAAGTTCGACATTCTGTGGACCGTCATCTCCGTCAACGTTAGAAACGCGCGCTCGCTTTTTTGGGGGCTTCTTCGACTTGACGTTATCGACGGGCGCTTGTGTAACCGATCTTGGAGCCATTGTCAAAGAGACCCGAGTATGCTGTAAATCAAAACCAAGAACCCGGAAGAGAAATGAGTACGGATGACTGTGGAAAGGAAACAAGAGACTGTTGGCGGTCGGACTCCAATATATCCGGCTTGGCTTACATTGGAGCTTTTCATAGGAACCGGCAATCCCCGCTCTCTTCAAACGCGTCGCGTCTATGCACGTGAGTTGCACTAAGCCAGGGCTACATAACACAATTGATCATTACTTACACGCTTTATTCTGAGCCTTCATCATCACCAACGACGATGGCGGCCGTCAATATCTCCCAGATATTGGCAGATACTCTGAGCCCAGATGCAAATACTAGGATCGCTGCTGAACTCAAGCTTTCCGAGGTTCTGACACATCAAGGCTGGTTTTCATAATCCTGACAAGTGACTCCAAATCTGATCATCAGAACGCGTCTATCAGAGGCAGGTCTCGCCCTTGCTCAACTTGTTTTAGCACAGGACGTGGATACTCCCATCCGGCAGATGAGTTCTTTCTCAGTGTTTCTCCAAAGTTCGCTTCTTTATCTCAGATGCTCCCTGGCACTCAGCCAGCATTATCCTCAGAAAATATGTCAAAGAACGATGGTCTCCGTACTTTGAATCGTTCAAGGGTAACGCACCTTCAGTAGAGGTATGGTCATCCTTGTCGTCTTTGTCAAATCACAACAATCTTGCCAATAGGTTAAATCCCAAATACGCCACGCTGTCCTTCAGGGCTTATCAGATCCGAACCGGAAAATCCGGTCTTTATGCGTGAGTTTCATCCAGGGCGCATTGTATTATCAGATCTCATTGATTACATGAAGGCTCATACACTCTCGTATATCGGAAACTGCGATTGGCCGGATGAATACCCTGAATTACTCAACTCCCTCATTGCACTGATCTCTTCAAGCTCTTCTGACTCTGTGCATGGCGCGATGCAGGTTTTCACCGAATTTATAAAATCGGACCTCACCGAAGATCAAATATTACCTGTGTTGCGACAGCTTCTTCCTGTCTTGCTTACTATCCTTGGATCCACGGAGGTGCGTCCACCTTATGAGTTAGCTTATTCCGACTTAACGGTCGGAGATTAGCAACATACCCCTCTAACTCGCGCACGAACTGTATCCGTATTTCGTCAATGCGTGACAGCACTCTACATGGTCAAAGATCAACATCCTCAAGCAGTGAAGGAAGCTACTGCAACTATTCTGCCAGTTTGGTTGGATGCCTTCAAAGTCCTCCTTAACCTTGACCCTTTGAAGGATGTATCGACTCAGGATAACTGGGATGGATTAGCTGTCAGAATCCAAGTCTTCAGGGTATGTGATCAACTCCACCATGCGACCGCTTACTGACACGCAGAATTCCAGACGCTCGACGTTATTCATACGTCTTTCCCTCGTGGTATGGCCTCCTACGTTCGCGATTATCTAGACGCATCCTTGCATCACCTTCAGGTACTCTTCCAAACCTATGACCACTTCTACATTTTGGGATCTGGAAGTGCCCCTGGGTCATCAGAGGAGGAGACAGTGGAACTACCACACCTCATCTGCCCTCTATTTGACTTCGTTTCGAATGCTGTCAGAGGGGGGAAAGCGAAGGATTGGCTTCAGGCGGAGACCTTGAACGGTTTGGTCTCTGCGATCTTTAACTATTCACAGATAACTGCGGATGATGTTCGTCTCATCCTTATCTTCGTTGAGGGATATTTACCATTAGTCTACAGGAAGAGACATGGGCGACGAATGCTAACGCCTTTGTGGCACATGAAGAAGACGATACACAGGCTTATGGCGTCCGAGTCGCTGGCTTCGAGCTGCTTTATGTGCGTCTTGGGCTCAATGCATTCTACGAAAGTCTTAATATTTCCATAGACCATTCTGAACCGCTCTCCTGCACAAATCTGTGCTACCTTCCAGACCGTCATTCAACAGGTCATTGCAGCATCGCAGAGAGCACGAGAAAGTGGATCGAATGTGTGGTGAGTAACCTACATGTGATTCTTCCGAACCCATTCTTGAAGGTTGAGTATAGGTGGAAACCACTTGAAGCATCCCTGGCAGCCATTGGATCTCAATCCGAAGAAGTCCTCGAGTGCATTGAAGATGAACAGGATTCTGGCAGACCGAAACCTATTGATGTCGAGAATTTACTTGCTAATGTCATTCCTTCGATCCTGCATCAATCAGGTATGCATCAAGCATTGTGATAAGAGTCTGCTTCATTGATATTTTTTCTAGACTTTCCATTCTTACAAGGGAGAGGATTCGTATTCGCAAGCCAGTTTGCCAAGCTGTTGCCGTTACAGATCGCCGGTCAGTATCTGGAAGCCGCTATGCATGTCATTGAATCAAATTCCGCGGGGATTCCGGTGAAGATATCTGCTGTAAAGGCTATTCACAAGTAAGTTGCATACTTCAGATGGTACGCTGTTTCAATTGTTCTGCAGCTTCTGTGAAGGCGCGGAGGAGTCAGCCATTACACCCTTCGTGTCGCGGATTGCACAGGATCTGGGACCATTCCTCTTGGTCACGACCGAGGACACATTATCGTTGGTTCTTGAGACAATGTCGGTTGTTCTAGATGTCAACAAGGGTCAGTGGCTCACTGCTGACTTGGCTAACTCGCTTGTCTTGGCCGTTCTGGAAGTCTGGGCAAAGAACAACAAAGGTCATTCACACGTCCCCTTCACCCTTAGATGAGCTAAACGAAAATAATAGATCCTATTTTCCTGTCAATTTTCACCGACATATTCGCATCACTAGCCTCCTCGACTGCCACAGGAGTGTACGAGAATGTTGTCAAACAGGCGCTTCCCACTCTTTGCGCTTCCATCGCAGGCGCTAAACCTCAAGAAGCCTGGATAGCAGGGTCTGCCATTGACTTGATCTCAAGCCTCGTTCGGGGTGCACCGGAAAGTGGCCTTGGAGACGGCTTCTTCGGTCTCCTCGCCCCCAGCTTGTTCAACTGCCTCAGCGAAGCCGAAGATCGCGATGTTCTACAAAATGGCATGGAGTGTCTTGCTTTGATTGTCCGCAAAGATTGCAGGCAGATTCTTGAGTGGCGAGACCCCTCTGGCCAATCCGGTCTCGATCATGTTTTGAAAGTTATCGCGAGGCTCCTGCAGAATGATGATGAGTCCGGTGGCTTGGTCATTGGGGATCTCATCATCCACTTACTGCGTCGTGCGGGCGAAGCTATCCTTCCAGTGCTTCCCGAGCTTCTTCAAGCAATGGTATCAAGGATGCTGTCGGCCAAGACGGCCACTTTCATTCAAAGTCTCGTCATTCCATTCGCATTTCTCATATATAACCAGCCAGACACGGTGTTGTACTTACTGGAATCGACTACGACGAACGGCAGGAATGGCCTTGATGTCCTCATCCAAACTTGGTGTGAGAATGCAGAAACATTCCAGGGCTTCTGGCAATCGCGTGTTAGCACACTGGCGCTAACGAAACTGTACGCCTCTGGACGTCCAAGCCTACAATCATTGATGGTCAAAGGCGATATCATCTTGAAGCCCGAAACCAAAAATGGTGAGTCGTCCTTCTACATAAAGAATGTGCGATTTTGGAGATTCAACGGTTTGTTCTTATGCTTACCGGGACAGTGATCATGACTCGGTCGCGCACAAAGACGAGTATGCATCATTTGTCTATATCTCGTTCTCTTTGTTCAGTGTGATGCTGATTGTTGGCGGTGCAGCGCCGCATGAGTTCACATCAGTGCCTTTCCCTGTCAAAGCACTGAAACTGCTCGTGCACGATCTGAGGTCTGGAGGCGAGTCTGCAACGATCCCGAAAGCTGAGTATGATGTGGACTCGGACGATGGCGTACGTACCGTTTACACGCCTACTTCGTACGTCCACTGAGTGATTCACAGGATGAAGAGTGGACAGAAGAGCAGAATCAAGGCTTCAAACAAGAGGAATTTGCCTTCCTTTCCGAAATGCTAGGTCCCCGTGGTGTCAATTTCGATAATGACGATATTCTGGAGGAGACCGATGATGAGGACCTTAGGAACGATGCTATCTCTCAGATTGACATGCAGGTGCGTACCAGATCTGATTTGACAGCGACTCGTGGGTAATAGCGGTCCTTCCAGGAGAATTTGGTGTCATTCTTCAAAGATTGCGCAACGCACAATGTCAACAACTTTTCCGCAAACGTCGACCATTTGTCAGCTGAGGAGATCATGGTCGTTCGTCATGCTATTGACCACTGAGTTAGTTTGTTTAGCCATCTTCCTATTGCAGAGACATAATTTACGAAAAACAAGAGAATGATGTTGTGTGGTATCCTGTACATGACGGATGCAGATGTGTTACAGACCTAAAAACCCTCCTTCCCTAAATCCCACTCTCGAACAGTTCCCCTTTTCTTGTATTCAATATCCATTATGCTGTCCCCTCCACTAGCCCAACGATCAGCAACTCCGCTCTCCACGCCTTTCTTCTTGGTTTGGTCTTTTGATATTCCAAGACGTTCAAGGCGTTTCTTCTCGGCCTTATCTTCTCGTCTTTGTCGGATAAGCTCCAGCATGGCGTCCCAACCCGCAAACTCGGCATCACTGACCAAGCCAGTCGCAGGTACATTTGGGACAGTGAGTGTTGCGACGTCGAGCCTGGGATCGTAAGAGTCTTCAAAGTATTTGTCCATCTTTGAGGGAAGCTGTGCCGGCGGTAAAGGCGGGGGTGATGAAGAGGGTGATCGAACAGTGTAGGAAGAGCCTGATGGCGTGACTGCGCGTCGGGTTCGACGAGGCGAAGGGGAAGGTGTGCGAGTATGACGGGAGGGGCTGCAAAATTCATCGACAGCCTTTGCTTTGCCTTTGCCTTTGCCTTTGCCAGAGGGTCGAATGTCTGCTGTAGTCACAGCCTCTTCGTCTGGGGATGTTTGAGATGAGCGGGAAGGGGAAGGAGTATTGCGATGACTGGAGCGCCGCTGTTTTGTCTTTCTATGATCACTATCGGATGGAGTTGCTGAACGCTCCCTTTTCCTTGAGGCTGTGATGTCTGGCACTGGCTGTGCTGGGGACTCGGCGCGACGTGGAGAAGCTGAACGACTCGTATGGCGTCTTCTCTTTCGGGAATGGTCATCGTCACGTCGTCTATGTCTTCTTCGTTGATGGTGATCATCCGGAGATGGTGACCTCCGATGACTTTTCCTGTGCTTCCTGTCACGATCCCGTTCTTTTGACGGCGAACGTGACTGATGTCTTCGCCTGCTGCGCCTTCCCTCAGAGTCTCTATAGGAGCTGTCATCATCTGTGTTGTCTTTGTGATGCTTGTCCCAACGCATTGCTTTCTCCCCGTCATGTTCTCTATCTCTCCGTCGGTCACGTTCCCTTCGGCTATCCCAATTGTGTCCATCGTAATCTCGTCTTCTGTCTCTCCTCATCCGCTCGGCAGCAGCAGCTTCTTCCGCACGAGCCCTCCGCTCTCTCTGCTCCCGTTCGTCTTTCTCCCTCTTGATTTCTTGTGCAGCCAGCGCCTGAGCTCTAAGTATAGTCTTGTTGTGATCATCCGTGCTTTTGATGATGGAAGTTAAGAATCGTTTGTTAGGGCGAGGCGCATTAGGATCCGGTCTAACAAAAAACATTTGATTAAGTGATCATTGATTTGAGGTGGGTAAACTCACGCGGTTGGGAGATATGCCTTGATCCCAAGTCGTCCGTAGCTTTCGGCCTTCTGTTTGGCTTCTTTCAGGATGAGCTCGGCAACATGCCTGTCGAGGTCTTCGTCAGTGATGGATGGAGTGACTGAGGTGCCCATGGACGCTCGGACGAGGTTTGAAACGACGGATGAGAGTGATGACTTGGACATGTCTGATGCTGAACTCATGTGCATGCCCCACTGCAATGTGACTTAGAGTTCCCACGAGTGTTATTTGCCGTTATTTGGCTCTTTGCATTGTAAAGTTTTGACGCTGAGGCTGTACCCTCTCCTCCTCCCCCCGCGGGCGGCGCTCGTAGCTCCGGCATACTTACCGCGGTCATTGATGATTTGATCCCGCTATCGAATTGATTCTGTCAAGGCTCTGTCAACTTCTGTCAATCTGGTTAGTGGATTCGACTGTCAATATATCGGCGTTTACCATTATTACTAAAACCACATGTTGACTCTATTCACTATCGAAAAACAAGACAAAAGACTCGGTGCGAAGTCCGAGACATGTGCATGAAGTCTCGCATTAATTCCTCCCGACAACCACTGTATCATCAGGTGGAAAGGCTCCGCCAGTCATGCATTCATGACTCAGGTTATGGAGTTCTGTGAGCCTTTTGTTCATCGGACCTTGCTTGATCAGTTTCACCCAGGAGAACACGACACAATAGTAAGATTCAGAGCCACGTCCATGTGACCCTTGGACATGTTAAAACTTCATCAGATGCCCTCAGATGCGGCCGCGGTGCTGCCACAAATAAATCCCACTGGTTCCGTCTCGTTGCATACTCCAAGTCTAGGGCTGGCAGGGCCGTCCGCACATTTCGTGCGAAGTGACATCACGACTGATGGTTCCGTCTGAATCCGTCTGGTCCCGTTGGGACTTGCCGACGCGGTGACCAACATTAATGAACGTAACCATACGTTACCAGTACCGCCACTATTAGGCTTTATTACTTGTGAGAAGCCAAACGCGAGACGTCGCGTGTATCCTGGACCCTGGTAGATCAGGGGGAGTTGAAAAGTTTTACAACAAGATCCGTCGTTTGGACTCTACTCGTTGGTGTTACGGTCGTCGCGGTCACCGAGCGTTGGTCGTGCGATACACGGAACTGGACGATTACGATTGCAACATTACTCCCTATTGCCTCGTGGTAACAGTACGGCGAGTCATGCGCGCAAATAGTAAATACTCCACTGACTGAACAAGCGAACAATGAGCTACAATGAGTCATGATGTTGGACACCGTGAGATGAAATCTAATAAATCGGTATGACATCTGGAAATGTGAGTTCCTCTGGTTGAGGTGTACAGTGGAGAATTTGTGACTTGTCTTGGTCTGATACCATATGACGGAGGGGAGCCGGTCTCGTCTCATTCCGTTGCAATAGTTAGCTTACATAACATAAGTATAGCCTTGTCATTGAGCTTCGCGTCCAGAAAAGGAAACTATGCTCCGTGTAGGCGGAGGCAATTATTTTACCGTTGACATTGTCAAAGCGGTGCCAAGAAGTTCACGGTTGTGGTTATTTCATTTCGCCGTCTTCCGTATAAATATGAGTGCATATGGCTGGCAATCATCCAGAGTCCTTGTCTCCATATCCGAGCTGAGCGCTTCACCATCGCTCTTGTATATCCCCCATTGTAATGTTGTCTCTCAACCACTTCACGACCTGCTCAAATATCATGAACTTTTTCCGATTCTTGCAGTCTCCTTCACCTCCGAAGGTGAGTAACTTCGATGCAGAAGATCACCAGCATTGGTTGACACATTTGCAGGCGGCCGCACACGAAATATCACTTGAATTCACCTCAAGTACCCCTCCTCATGAATCTTATGACAATCTTCCAACTCCGCGCGTTCCCGCCGCTGGTATCCCTATCGAGGTCGTACTGACGATCATGGAGGCCGCATATTTTGACGAGAGCAATGATCCTGACGTCGATCTCTTGCGCAACTGCGCCCTTGTTTGCAGAGCATGGGCGGTACATGCCCAGAAGCTCTTATTTCGACGAGTTCGTCTCTGTTCCGAGTCCGCGTTTGCCTCGTTCAGCGAGGCTGTAGACCGGAGATCACCGCGCGGGCGTTTGCTCGGTGATACCGTTATCCAAATGCGAGCTGTCCTTGATCATACCCAGCCTGGGTGCCTCACGCAAACCTCACTCGCTATGGCAGTGTCCTACTGCCCGAATTTGTATGGGCTAGATCTCGCTCAGTACGGGTGTATGCCTCCTGGTAAAGATGTCGTTGCAAGTTCAACTCAAGAGCGCATGCCCATCCATGCCCCATCATTTGACGAGCACTCTCTGGCACTACTCAAAGCTGGCCCGCGCATCACCGCTCTGCATTTCAGCAGCTGGTCTGATAGCGATCAGTCTGTTCTTCAACTGCTCCAAGTTTGGCCCTCTTTAAAATCCCTGTCAATCACCGGAACACCGCCCGTTCTATCACCCGGCCTGACATACGAACCCATCCCTTGCACCCTGCAAGAGCTCCGCGTTAACTGCCAAAGAGAACCTTCGAAAGAATTTCTTAGCTGGCTCTTACATCACTCCGCGGAAGAAAAGAGCTTACAGGTGATTGACCTAGAACGTCAACCGACCTCGGAGCTTTTAGACTATCTTGTCGAAAAGCATGGTGAAGCGCTGCGCTCGCTGGCCATCCCATCTTTCGCCATGCATGAGCACGCACACGCTGCGATGCGTTGCCGCTCTCTTCGCGAACTTCGCACCGAGAGCTCGTGGTCTTCTCCAGTCGTTTGCCGCCAGATGCCAGAGTCCATACAACATATTGCATTCGGACTCGATATGGACACTGTTCTCACTCCAATCATTAATCTCGTTAACACACGGGATGAATTGCAAGCTATTACAGCCAACATTTGGCGCAATGGCGACCACCACCCGCAGCTCCCTTCTCTCAAAATGGCTTGCGCATACCGTGGCGTTGACCTCCGGTTGACACGGGACGTGCGTCAAATGCGCATGATGGTGGTGAGTAGACGGTCTTCTTCTCCAATCTGAGTTGATGTTGATCGACCTAATAGCGCGGGGATCCTGTTGTTCCAAAGACGTACCCACGCGTTCAGACCCTCGACAGCATGCAACCTACCATTCGCTCTGCCTTTATGGCGTAATCATACTATTGCATATCCTAACGCGCTCTCATCGTTCTGACTTTTCCTATTATTATCTTCTAATCACATTACTCTCTATTACTCCTGGTGTAGCTATTATGATCCATGCGCATTAGGCGATGTTTGCCTGCGCTATTTCATGCACTCTTTATCTCTTCGTTTTATTTACTAGTGCCAATGCCCGCTACCTAGAGAGTGGGTCTTATTATAAAACTGGTAGCAAGTCAACTAAGTTTGACATATTTTCCATGTAGCTATTGCAATGCGTGCGCGTAAAAGTAATCCATCATAGTAGTAGTTACAGTCTATGAAATATATAAGGCGCGATGATTGAGTTTGCGTTTGCATCAGAAGCAGTCGACTGTCAGAGTTTGACGATGACCACAGTGGTCGAGCTGTCGAGCCTTTCAGATGTCCTCTCTGGCTCGCCTCTCGCGCCGAACTCCACCAATCTTGATTTTCTTGCCGACCTACCTAGCAATGCGCTCTCAGACTTGCTCTCAACCCCAGCCACGCTCACGACACAATCTCATACATTGACTTCCTCACTCACTGCACTGACCCACACGTCGTACCCAACCTTTCTCTCCCTCCATCACACGTCAACAGCCCTCCTGAATTCCCTCTCCTCATTTGACACGTCTCTCAACTCTCTGATCGACAGTGCATTACCGGCTCTTGATGACGCCGCGCGTGTTTTTCGCGAGAAGACCGGTCCAGAGGTCATCGAAGGAAGGCAGAAGGCACGCCTCGTGCTCGAGCAGCATGACAAGCTGCGTGACTTGCTCGATGTTCCGGTGCTCATCGACACATGCGTCCGCAATGGGCTCTACGCAGAGGCTCTTTCACTGGCGGCACACGCCTCGTCCGCGCTATCCTCCCTGGTCGCTCAAACTAGGAAGGGTCTCAGCGGTGACCAGGACGCTGCACAGGATTTGCCGCTTCAGCTGGCAGACTCTTTGCAAGCTGAGATAGCTTCCTCGCTGCATTCCATGCAGCTCATCCTACTGAACACGCTATATGAGCCCGCTCGCAAGCTGCCAGCGTTCTGGAAAGCAGTACAGTTTCTACGTCGAATGAAGGCCATGCATGAGGACGAACTGGCGCTTGTCTTCATCAGCGCTCGGATCGGATGTCTTCGCGATACTTTGGATGGCATTGAAAGGGATGCTGGTATACCTTCCGACGCAGGAAGAGTGGAGTTCAAGTTTCCCACTGGGAGCACTGTGGAGGAAAGAGAACGGGAAATTGATAGGGAGGCTGATGACGTCGCCCGATTCCTCAAGAAGTCCATCGACATCTGGAGGGAAGGTGCATATGATCTTGTCACTCAATATACAACAATATTCCTCGACAGTTCCCATGCTGGGGCACGGATAGCACCGCCTGCAGGTCAGGATGCCTCGGTGTCCTCATATACTATTCGACAGACGTTGCCTTCGACACTTCTGGCGCTTTTACTTCCGACTCTTCAATCGTACCTTGACCGCGCTTATCCCCACCTTGCACCTCTTGCGACACAGCTTGCCTATTGCAGTTCTGCTTTAGCGCGCGCAGGGATGGTAGGTGTCGATACATTTTGATTCACGACGTGTTGAATTCGCGTGCATACAGGAATTTCGTGCTCTGCTATCACCACTGATTTCGCAATCGGTCATCAGTGGCTTTGCACGGGACATACGACTCGGCGTGGAGTATGAGTGGTCTGGATTGCTCGGAAAGCACATTACGAGCAGGTCTAAACCCTCTGCTCCCTCCAATTGGCTGGTAGTCACACCCAACAGTTTACCCGCCTTCAAGATGCTAGCACTATCATCGTCAAATGCTCCGCACTCTCCACCTCAAGTGCTGACAGCCTTCCCACCGCTCGCCAAGATTCTAAACGTGTATATCCGTGCGCTAAACAGGCTGCGAATGCTTGCACCTGTTGATGCTTTGTCAGGCATCGTGGATGGTGCCGAAGCATCTCTTGCAAATGTAGGCTCCGGTCTACTGCAATATGCTAGGGACTGGCGAGGTGGAGATGCGAAGGAGATACAGATTCTGCAAGCGGCTGGGGCAGCATATACCCGGGTTCTTGTTCCTTGGCTGCAGCGTGCTATCGTGGAAGGTGTTTTTGGCGCGTCTCTCGAGGATCGTCAATCTGCTGGAGATGGAGCTGGAGATCCCGATGCAGGTGAAGACGGTAAACATGAGTTATCCTTCATAGTTAGAGAGTGGGAGAGCTGGCTAGGTTCTACGGGGATATAACGTAGTTGGTGTGTGTTACTACTGCGGTCAATCCATTGACGCTGGTAGGTTCCATCGTGCGTGTTTTCTATCTAAAAACACCGCCGTTCGCCCAAACCTAGTTACATCGATCATTCTGCTCTGAAGATATCATCGTATCAAAGTGCGTCTTGTTTGGCGCGGGAAAGACACGTCACTTCTCTCCGAAACTGAGCCGAGTGTCATACAACTTGAAGTTGACAGGACGCCGGACCGTCTTGCATATCTACGTGAAGTGATGCATTAACAAGTAATAGCTGACCCATAAAGGGGAGGCAAAGAAGAGCAGCCTTTGGCGTTCAGTGTTTCTTGCTCCTGCTACACCCCTATTCTAAGCGGGAGAAATACAATTACCGGATGGTGTGTTTCCTCCAAAGCTCGATTGGCGCTCATCTTTTCATTCAGCGCAAGAGCACTGACCCGGTGATCTAATTTAATATTATCATGGTCAGCCGAGTCGCTGCCTGTCGCTGCCCAACTTTAGGCTCCCATGCTCCGAAGTCACGCGAAGATCGCGTAAATTGCGCGCACGTTGATCGCAGATGCTCTACACTTTGCAGAACTTTGTTCAGAATAACCCCGACTGGTTACTTCCCTGTGTGCACTGAGTCCTTGGAAAGCACTTATCTATGATATTTCTCACGTGCAGAACTTCTATCGTGATCTCCGCTTTGTGACGCTGGATGTGATAAACACCTCATTCGTTCGGCGCGGCAAGGGATACCTACTGCATGATTCACGGCCCGCATGACCCCATACTGCGTCATATGATGGCCGGAGAGCTGCTATTCATACTTCTCCACTTGTTCGGATTTTATACTTAAGCATGCCAACTGAGCAGTAGGGCTTCTCTGACCGTGCTTCATCCGCACTGTCACCTCTTATACAAACTCTTCTGTCACTAAGTCATGGCGGGAGACGTTCCAACGAGTCGTAGAGCAGTTTTGCTCGCCATCTTCATTGCGTTTGGCAAGTTCAATCTCATCAGAGTCATTGTGTGCTAATCTTTCTCTCTTGCAGGAGGTGGGCTGTTTTCATATACAGACTAGTAAACGTACGTCGTCTATCAGCTACTGCAGATGCCCTATCTCATTTGCAAACACTGCTTTAGAATCTTTAATTAAGATTCGATGGTAGGCTTTCTCTTTGGGTATGATATGGGTGTCATTTCTGTATGTACTCTTATCCTTCGGTTACCTTGACATATCCGAACTTGATACCTACTTCAGGGATGCTTGATCATGCCGGACTTCATACGCCGATTTGGACAAGAAGGAACGGATGGCCAGTATTACCTATCAAGTTCGAGACAATCGATCATTGTCTCCCTGCTGTCGGCTGGGTAAGACTGTGATATCTGACTGTCTCTTTGCTGACATCCATACTCACCATAAGCACGTTCTGGTGAGAAAATTTTGTTTCATCATCCTCCCAATAATCTGACAAAGACGAAAGTGGAGCTATCGCTCAGGCATTCACTTCTGACCGAATGGGACGTCGTGGATCCATTCTGTTTTGGTCGGCTATATTTACATGCGGCGTGGCTATCCAAACTGGCACCACATATTCTCTTGTTCAGTTAGTTATAGGACGCTTTATCGCAGGTTTAGGTGTCGGTTCATTGTCAGGTTTGTGCTGAGAGCTGCCCAGAACTTGACTTCGTGGATCTTATTACCTCAATCCAGCTATTGTGCCCTTGTACAACGGAGAAACAGCGCCGAAAGCTATCCGTGGTACAATCCTTGTCATTTATCAAGTCCAGATCATCTCGGGGTTCGTGGCTGTCAGCCCTTTTCGTCAATCAGAAAGTTCATGATCACCTGTTAATGTAGCATATTTTTGAGTTATCTATTGGAACTCGGCAGCCATACAATCAATAACTCCGCGTCTTGGAGAATCCCCATAGGGTTGCAAATGGTCTGGGGTATCATTCTTCTCTCTGGAATGTTTTTCCTTCCAGAATCACCGTGGGTGCAATCTTTTAAAACCTCTTTACGCACACTGACGATATTTACCTTTGTTAGTCGACACCTTCTCGGTACTGGACGAAGCGACGAAGCGCGCAAGGTCGTTGCAGAACTCAACGGTGTTCCTGAAGACAGCGCTCTTGTTATTGGAATTGTTGAGGAGCTCGATTTTGCTATTAAAGCAGAGAATGAGGGCGGGAAAGCGACTTGGTTGGAATGCTTCTCCACAAGAAATGCACTGTGGCGTCGAACAATTAACGGCATGATGCTTCAGTTTATTCAGCAGCTAAACGGCCAGAACTTCTACTGTAGTACCCCTCATGTCGATTGATGCTTACCACTAATGGTTGTTGTCTACAGACTATTACGGCGACACTTTCTTTCAGAGTGCAGGTGCAGGGCAAGTTTTAAAACTGCCTGCGTCGTACATTTAAGCTCATGTATTAACAGGCTTTCACCTTACATTATTCAGACCGTCCTTGGTGCTGTGTCGGTCGCTGGAACTCTCCCCGCGCTGTACTTCATTGAGGTTTGGGGACGCAGGAAGGTATGTTCCAGCGAGCGAGCCGCTAGATGAACAGACTGGAACGTCACCTGATTTTTTTCAAGTCCCTTCTCCTGGGCGCATCCCTGCAAGCCGTTTGTGCAATAATTGTACGTTCACGATATCCTTTAGAAAAACAGTTGTGAACCGATCTGTTCTCCAGGTCGCTTTGGTTGGACATTTTACTCTCGCATCTTCTGGAACACCGATTTCCATGCTTACTGCTCGTAACAAATCTGGGGGTGATGTCGTCATTGCATTCGCAGTACTTCAGGTGTTCATTTATGGCACGACTTGGGGCCCTACTCCGTGGGTGTACCTTGGAGAGTCGTTTCCTCTTCGAGTGCGGCCCAAGTCGATTGCCCTCGGAAGCGCAACAAGTACGAGTGATGCTTTTCGAACTGGAAGTCATTGCTCATGCTTTTCAAAGACTGGTTCTGGAACTTCATGCTTTCGTTCTTCTCCCCAAGGATTGTTGCTCAGTGAGTCGGAATTACGGTCTAAGTTGCTTCAAGGGACGTGACTGAACGCCACCTCCTAGGATTGGCCCGATGATCATGTTGGTCTTCTTCTGCATGCTCGTCTTTGGATACATCTACGTGTATTTCGCTATCCCTGAAACCAAAGGTCTAACTTTAGAAGAGGTGAGGTTGTATTTCTTTGCAATTGCTGCTGCCTGTCTAATGAACCACCAGGTGGACGAAATGTACGGCTCTGGCATCCAGCCCTGGCGATCTGTAGGTTGGAGACCAAGTGAGAAGCATTATCACCACGAGGTACATGAGAAACGAGAATCGGATTCTGTGAAGGGCGCATGATGACTAAAGAAGCAACATTCACATTTGTTTCAATATTACATAGTATTCTCTACGCTCTCACACAACTGAACGCATATTATGGAACACAGACCCGGTACCCTTGGGCCAAAACTACACTCCGCTTTGTTCATGGAACATCAGCAAGGCTTTCCTAGTGCCTGCCAGATAGTTATTCATGGTATACGTCATGGATAAGTCGATGACATTGACCTCTGCTATCGAAAACGCGGCTTTGCGGTTGCCCTTTGGTAATTTCGGGACAAGCCTAGTTTGCTGTAATGGTGCCATAGTATCTGCAGTTCACATCAGGGTAAGTGATGGTTCATACCCATAAGAAAATTATTCTGACTCCTGACTTTCATAGTTCCAAGAGTGAGTACCCCGAGTCCAGATGGCTATCCCATCAATATACTCTTTAATTAGGCCATCGACGGAAAGTCCCCACGAAGGGATCTTAGTGAGGGCGTCGACAAACTTTGTCTGTACTTCAGCATGGTAGCGTGCTGCCCAAGCCATCGCACCGCCTACGTCGAGGTCAAGTTCCAACATGACAGCAGTGATCAAGTTATAGTTTTCGTCCCCGGTGGCTTGCTCTCTGTTATATGACGCCATGTCCTGTGGAGGTCGTTAGCGGGCAGCACACCACGACCCCAAATACGACCTTACATTGTCGATCAGACTCAGCTCTAGGATACATTGCTCCAGTTCCACGATGATGGGATGTTGGAGCACTTTATCTGGAAGATCCATCCCTATTTCGCATATGAAGCAACAAGGTTTTACGCTACACGTATCCCGCCGCAGCCTGAGGTAGCCGTTGATACCGCGGCAATGTCCTTGGTCACGGTCGAAAGCCTCGACAACTAGTGCACGAAGATATGCGATAAAGCTGTCAAGAAAGCGACGTTGAGAAGGTAAACTTGCGGACTGGATTGCACGAGCCCAAAATCTAGACGACGCCACCATGGGATTCAGACCCATTCGGCCAACTATGATGAAATAGGCGTTCATCAAGTCACATCCGATTCGCAGGTGTTCTAAGGTGTAATGAAATCGGATGGTGGTGAGTGTTTGTCTAGGGGTCAAATACGGACCTCTTGGTGCATTGGGATAATTCAGAGCTGTCAGGCGGGCTTGAACGGTACGTGTCAGTCATCTTCAAAACCAAGAACTAGTGACATAAAACAAACCAAAATCACATTTGTCGAATGCTTCCTGTGACTCAGGACTCAAAGCCTTGAAGTCACGGATTGACGCATCAACTTCTAGTTTCACAGCTTCAAAATGAGGATTGACGATGCGAGGCCAGGGCCAGTTGGTCATGGTGTCTGGGAGGTAAATCATCCTTGCGTGAGTTTCCATTATAGTTACTGATGAAGCGATTCAGTGTCAGAGAAAGGTTCTTGTGGGTCACTGGTCCAGGACTTGCAGCAGAATTATATTCCTGGTCCCCTCTTGTGATACTATGCAGCTCTCTAGAAACAATGAATATACCGGCACAAAGCCTACCGGGCCATCCGGAGTCTGTTAAATCACAGACAGATTATCCATAAGGCCTATCAGCACTTGGGGTAAGGTTAGATTCCCCTTTAACATCCCGAAGCAATGATCTCGTAAGTTCTCACCTGATGCAGGCGGTCAGAATGGAAATATGGGTCCCCATCGCCGCAGACCTCGATGCTCCGTACAAACACCACGTCCTTGTTGAAGTCGGTCTAACTGCCTCAGTATGTTAATTCGTACGATACTATTCCATTCTTGCACAGCACAGAAATTTTCCGTGCCTATACCAGTATTACTATATAGTACGAATCGAGTCGTTGAAACATCTCAGCCCCTCTACTAGTGACTGAGATATGAGTACCTATATTCATTTAGTTTACCAGCCGCTAACAAGCTATTAGATACATTCGTTTATTAGTTCTTCCCCTCGTCGCGACCGCTCTGCCTCAACTCGCCTGAGTCCTAAAATCATCCAGTATATCAGGCAAACCTTCATGTTTTTTTGAATCCATTTTTGTCCTGTACTCCATGTAGGACATTACATTCTAGTCTAGAGACCCCTGTCCCTGCCATAACTCCAGATGCCCAAATGCCCTGACGACGGCGCAAGGTCCCCCTCAATCAGCCGTTTCCACTGGGCGTTTTAGATGAGCCATCTGTCTAAGATATGTTGACTTCTGTGCGTGTGCGTTGTGCGAAAAGTAAGTTGCGAGTCGCGACGACTGACTACACGGGTCGTACTATGTAAGCTAACTAAGAATACATTAGAACCTCCTTCGGATGGACCCCTTTCATTTAAAAGGAAGGGTGAGCGCTGATGACCGTTGAAATTTGTTCGAAAAAAAAAACATAATTTGTGATTGTGAAGGGTCAGGGCTGCCCGCTTCTGACTGACTTAGGAGGCAGTGGGGCAAAGTTCCAGTTATCGTGCACTTCGTGATCATGCTTAGGGTAGGCTTTATTGATCAGACATGCCACATTGCCTAATCCTTGCATCTTTCATCCTAACTTGTCAGGGCCAGGACTTCACTGACACACGAAATCACTCATGCAATGGTCCCAAGTGTTGCCGCTGTGGCACGCCAGCTATAATTGGTAAGGATGATAAGTATTCTCTGTATTGCAACTTAGTTGTTGTTTCAGGGCGATGTGCCATAATGAAGAAAAATATCCCAATCCGTCCGAATTCGATCCTGATCGTTTTTTGAACCCGAACGGTACTCTGACAGACGATACTGTGAGTGTCGTCTGGGGATTTGGACGACGGATATGCCCTGGTCGCTATCTCGGTGAAGCTTCTTTATGGTCTGCAATGGCCTGCTTGCTTGCGGTTTTCAAGTTTTCCAAGACCAAAGATGAGACTGGCAGAGAGAATGAGATCAATCCACAGTGGAAGGCAGGGATCACGATGTACGCAGCGCTTTATTTCCGTGGAGAGATGCTAATTTATCTTTTTAGGCGACTCCAGCCATTCCCTTGCAGTATCACTCCGCGGAATGGAGAAATGGATATTGCCGCCTTGCAGGATTTGATCAGGGTATCTGTTTAGTTGGTCTGTGCTCAGGCTACATTTTGACCCAATATCGTTGTACTCGTACTTGCCTTAGTTTGCTGATTACCCAAAAAAAAAAAAAGTGTATATAATACCAAATAGTGCGTTTACTTTGCGGAGAGGTCTGGACTGTAGACTTGTCAATTCTTACACGTCATGATCTTTCCTTCACAAAAATCCATGGGAAAGGCAGGGGGGTTACCTACTGCGACCTCAGCCCTTCAGTGAAAGAAGTTTCCATGTTATGAGTCGTCTTCTTTCATTACTTTCCGGAAGTCGGCGGACCATAACGCCGATTGGAATATCGTCCACGTCAAGATTCCCAGACAAGGTCACCAGGATTCAAATGTTGTCACCTTATAGTAAGTAATAATGTTTTGCGACATCGAGCGTTGGATCAAGCGATATGTAAGTACTACATAAATCATAGCAGTGCCAAGTAGTCTATGAAGAACTCATAATGCTGTGCGAGAACTTGGGAAATGATTGGATCGGACCACTGGGCCGTTGTCCCACTTACGTGGAATCGGGGAATATGTACCTCGCTTCATTGGCAGCTTATTGTGATGTGAGGAGATTATGGGGAGAGCAACTGCAGGTAACATTCTCACGCGGGCTCCTCTCATTACTGCCTTCGCCAAGAATTATTGTTCCTGCTATGTTGGAGTCGGATCGTATCATAGGTAGCCTTCAAGTCCTTCTTGCTACCTTTGCAATCGGTTTTGCACTCAGAAGATATTTTACCAAACCGAACCTGCCTCACGGTGTTCAATATCCTCCAGGCCCGACTTCACTCCCACTTGTAGGAAATGCACTGGCGATTGATATCAATGCCCCTTGGCTTACTTATAAAGCATGGGGTAGTCAATACGGCGAGTGCACTCTAGTAATGCCGGTCGTCAGTAACTCAGGAACTGACTCGGATGTTCCTGAATCCTCAGGCGACGTGGTTTATACTCGACTGTTTTTGCAAGATAACATTGTTATCAATTCTGAGCAAGTTGCAAGAGACCTCCTCGAACACCGATCACAGAACTACTCTGACCGACCAGAGATCGCCACCAATGAACTGTATGAATTATCAAATGATATATATAGCATTCTCATCGCTTATAATATCATGAATTCTCAGGTTTGGCGTTGACTACAATACTGCGTTCATGCCATACGGTAACAGATGGCG
>KV448257.1:0-60125 GCA_001658105.1 Rhizopogon vinicolor AM-OR11-026 | reverse complement strand
ATGGTAACACCGACACAAGAACAGGAGCGTACGTCTGTTTTACAAAGTGTCGTGAAGTAATCTGAAAATGTTCCATTTGTTATCCACCTACGACACAGTGAGTTCGAGAGCTATCCTGAACCATTCATGCGTACTTTTTGGTTCCGCTAACGACCCACTCGTCACCGTCTCTCACGGCGACAGTTTGCACACCGCTAACGTCGCTACCTGCAAATGCTTCCGTGATAGCAAGGGAGATATATTTCTTCCCCGCCAGAATATCCGGTACAAACTTGGCTTGCTGCTCCGGCGTCCCGAAATTAAGAATAGGAGAGAGGGCAATGGCTCCGCCATTCATTAGGCCATCAACGAATCCTCGCGTGCCAAAGCGCGCAAGCTCGGTATGTAGAATGAGCTAAGATCAAATCAGTGGGAACAGATCAATCAATATTGGATGAGTATACCATACTTCGTGGAAGTGGTCATATTCCTCAGGCCTCACTATGCCACCCATCAAGGTAAGCCCCCTGAGGTGCTTACCTGGTCCCAGACGCATAGCCAGGAAGTTTATCTCGCTGGGGTATCATCATCAACCAAGTCGATCAAATATTAGCTTCACGCAGCACCTTAATTTATCCACAACTTCCTGCGATATCCTCTTACCACTGTCCTCGCATCTTATTGCCTCTGGACGCACGAATTCCGTAAAGAACGCCCTCAGGGCTTTGTGGAATTGGCGATGATTATCGCTATAATAGGGGCTAAAGTATCCAGGCGTCAACCACGTAGGCTCAGCATAGGGAACAAGCGATAGTTCGCCAGGAGCAAGAGGCTTGATCAATTCGGTTTGTCCCCGGATAGCTCCTACTTGAAGACGCGAGTACTGAGGACGCTGAAGAACCTCAAGTCGATGAAGTCCGAAGAACACCTGAGTAGCATCCTTCCCAGCTAAGATAATATTGATATGAGAGTCGGGTCAAGTCGGGAAGTCACTACACTTGCCCACGCCACCGGCGTACAGGACACTTGCACCTCCTGGGTGAAGGTCCGCAAAGCGAGATAGATCATATACTTTGGAGTCTATGACAACCCACTGTCTAAGGAATTAGCAGCACTTTCAGAAACATGTTTATAGGACGCACAAGGTCTCCCTCTTTGTTATGCTGTAAGCGTGTTCAGTTTGCACTGTAGAATGAGTAGCAACTGTTTCCCGATGCTCACCTGAGCAACCTCATCGAACGTGAACTCTTTGGAAGGCATGAAGGTGCCAATGCTATGTGACGAGCAAATTTTTGTTGGATTTTTGCAGTGCGAGCAATCGAAAACGGCGAAGTTGTATTGACAGGGAACCCCTTGCAAACGCGCAAAGGTTCTCGAATCGTAACTATGAGATATAAGTATGTGTATCTTTACTATCTTATCGCAATCAATCAGTAAAATTGTAAGTAAGGTATAGACTATATAGTGCGAATGACTTCAAAGGAACGGCCGTTTCGAAATATTTCGACAGTTTGGGAAGACATTTGAATGCAGGCCGCTGGCACTACTGTTTCGCTCAGCTTGACCGATTTCACATAACTGAGGCAAGTCTCGGCCGGCCCGTACTTTGTAGTCACGTGTAAGTAAGTACGTCTGCTCGTTCAACCATGCGGTTTTCCGTCATCCACATTGTTCTCGAGTTCCCACACACCTCACAAGAATATTTTATTTGGTAGATCTTTTATTCCATACTTATGATCGAGAGGCTGCTGAAGTTATTACTTGACCGACATTTACTTCAATTGAACCATGTAGAACGGGAGTTATTCGACATGTCAGTATTGATGATTCTTGAGGTCGGCCATGTATAAAGACTTGGACAATTTCTTCTAGACTGTATTGATTGAACATTTTTAGCTATGAAAGCTGCGAAGGTGTGCGGGCTGGGAATCGAGCACAGAAGAATACATAATGGTCGTCAGACCAATAGAAGGAAGACGGTCGTTCCTTCTTAACGATGGGGAAGTCATAAAAGGCTCGCGGGTGGTCGCAGATCATGACGATGTGGCGATCGTACGCCCATTTAGTTTACATTATAAAGGCACATCGGGGATAGATTGCACTGGTGAGGAATAACTGGATGATAATTAGGCTGACTCGGGGCCGCGGGAAGGAACGGTCACGGCAGGGCTGACGTTCGCTTCGGAGTATGCCTTGGGCTATGCGTCAACGATTGTAGCGGAAGCGATGGACATCACCGAGACACGAACGTTTCAGTGTTTGATTGGCACATGAATGACGGGAATAACAGTTGATGAATAGTACTTGCAGGGCGAGGCAGTAGAGGAGAGGAACCAATGGGAGAGGAACATGCGTGAATTCCCACGGGATTATTCCCACGCAGTTTAGGACGTAGTTTATGTGAATTGGTTGTAGTGTGTTTTTCGTTCACATCTGTTTCATCATGCTAGCTCTCGTCCATCCGCTCCAATATTCTTCAGAGCCTCGGCCTATCGATAGAACTCTCGACAGAAATATTTCAAGCTTACCCTCTCTGCCGCGCTCTTCATCGTCGTTATCCTCATCTTCTGGGCGCTCGTCTTCTAGAGTCTCACACTGGAAACCACAAATTCAGCAACCCGCCACAACTACTTGTTCATTTCAATCATCTTCCTCCTACTTTCCTCCACTACCACGGAGATCGGTTTCTGCTTCATCAACTGTGGCACGAGACTCTTCCCCAACCCGGCCTAATCCCGCCCAGTCATCTCAACGCCCAGCCGAGTTCGACCATTCTACCGGCAAGCTCCCTCCTCCTGATAACCCTCCCATACCTAGTTCTCCAATTCCTCCACCTGAAATCAAATTGCCGCAATCTCCTTCGTCTTTTGACGTTCACAATTATCCCTCAACCGATCTCCTTCGTCTACTGGCTTCTCTTCTTACCCAGATTGCATCTACTAACGATGCAATCTCAGGTTCAGATCCTATCGCAACTCTATCCCATCAAAATACATCAGAAGATACATCTCGTTCCCCTATATGGCGCTCCCTCACATCTGCCTCCCGTTCTTCCCTATCAAATCCTGCCTCCGCCCTCACCTTCCATGCTCGTAACATTCCAACCATCGCACTTGAATCCTACCTCTTACGAATACTCAAGTATTGTCCAACAACAAATGAAGTATTCGTAGCCCTCCTCGTGTATTTTGACCGTATGTCTCGCCTCGCATCAGAGGCAACAGGGCGCACCTTTGTCATCGACTCCTACAATGTCCACAGGCTTGTCATTGCTGGCGTCACCGTCGCCAGTAAATTCTTCAGCGATGTATTCTACACCAATTCACGCTATGCGAAGGTGGGTTTTCACTTTCCAGACACCTCTTCACAATGTTAACTCCACCCTGCTCCTTTGCGACTCAGGTCGGAGGTCTCCCCCAAGCAGAGCTCAACCAGCTCGAACTCCAGTTCTTGCTCCTCAACGACTTCAGACTCGTCATATCGCCCGACGAGATGCAGCGATATGCCGAGCAACTTATCCTCTTCTCACAATCACAGCCCCATCATCTGTCACCCACCTCCCCTCGCCCCGTGACTCCATCACGTTCACAGCCATCAACACGTTCTTCGCAACAGGCGCCCGCAACATCAGGCCCAGCACGGGCCATGGGCGCCATCGATGCCTACGGTGGCTCAGTGGCGCCCGATCGGACACCCAATATGCGTGCTGCACGCACGCGTGACGATGATGCCGCCAGCATCCTCAGCGAAACCGACACGGAGACTGAGACTGAAGGCGGCTATACGACAGACGACGAGCCGACCATTCGGCCGCCCAACTCTTCCAGCTCGTGCTATGGGGATGCGGAGGAGAGCGAGAGCGCTGGTGAGTTTCGGGCTGCCAACGATGAGTCCGGGCAGGGCAGAGTGGCAGATAATGAGAGAGAAAGGGAAAGGGAACGGGGTGATATAACTCCGGAATTGAAAGCCCGGCGGCTTGTAAGAGAGATCAGTGAAGATATCGGAATGGCGAGCCCTTAGACTATTGCCGACTGGTTTACTTTGCGACACCTCTTTGTCTTGTCTTTTCTTTTAAAACTTTTGATCAGCCGCCGTAATATTACGCTTCTTACATACCTCCACAGTGCATGTCAATCACTACATACAAATCATACATTGCAGTCATATCGTACAGTAATGTCTATACCTTGTCTTCAATTCATTAACTTTGATACTGTCAGTGGCGCTGGTTGGATTTCACATCCTGTGACCAAGTGATATCAAGTAGAAGGATATTTGATCTAAAAGCTGTCCCGGGAATCGAGCGCTCAAGACATCCTCCTAATGCAGAAGATTATTTTCCTTCTATTGGAGCTTTACCTTTGACGGCCAATCAAATTCATTCATAAGTGTTTTATGTCTCCTATGTAGTCTCCCCAGGGGGACCCTAAGAAGGAAAAATAAGGTTATGGTAGGCTTGCTCATTGCAATTGATAGAACTGATGCATCGGGCTCTATTTACCTTGGATATCCTCGACGAGATATTTGCGCGTCTACTGCACTCATCGAGGCCTTTTGGGAGGCCTCGGAGATTATCATTTGCAGCGCTGGCCAGGACATGCAAAATCTTCTACGAGCCTGCAATGGATTTGCTCTGGGCTGACCCAGTGGGTGGTCATGGATTGCCCCACTGCTATAAGGCTACGCCTACTGATAAATCGTCGTGACGCAAAGGTTGGTGCGGACTAGTCACACGACTCACACTAGTACTGTTTATCTCTCTTTGTCGGTTTACTGAGCATCTAAACGCAGTCCATATGCTTTTCTTCTTGTCCATTATCTGAGCAGGAGTCCGTCCATTTTTGCGTCACGCCGCCCGTGTACGCACATTAGTGTTCCGTGAAAAACTCCCGGCCGAGTTTTTGACAAAGGGTAGCTTTAGGTCAGTTTTTGATGTATTTTTAACTAGTTTTTGACATCAACCAAAGATGTCATTTTTGAGCTATGTACGAAGCTTGAGAAAATCTAAATTTCCAGGCTACAGGGCCACCACCAGCCACGGTCGAAGAGGGACCGGGCGTCTGTGACTGATTTTGAGCCCTAATCGTAATTGACCTGTCAGAGAGCAGGTCCAGAAACACATGGGTACTGCAAGGATATCAGCGTTGTCGTGAGCCAGAAAGTCCGTCGCACACCTTAGGTCCTAATACAGAAGGAACGACTATCTTCATTCTCTTAGGGTCTGCCTACGGGAGACTAACCTTAGGTCGGCCTTCCACATACCGATCACTTTTGAAGCATTTTACGCCGCTGTCCCACCCACGAAGTAAGTTTACTCACTTTGACATGTTCAACTTGAACGCTGTTCGGTGTTGACATCCTGATTAAAGGAAAGCCATTGCCCGAACTAAAATTCCTCTATGCAGCGCATGTTAAACTCCAGCAGCGATCGCTTTGTCCGGCAAGTCAAGGTGCTCTCTCTGCACATGACGATGTACGTAGATTCGAATTCATCTTCTTCGATCTATCTTAAGATCTCGAGGTCAGGTGCTGTCTGCGCGTGAGGTACCATATATAATAAAGGTCGCCTTTTCATTCACCCATCACTCTTTGAAGCATTCTCTAGCTACTCTCCCACCAAGGCCCACGAGTAGGTTTTCTCACTTTGACATGTCGTTCTGAGATGATAGAAGCTTCTTGATTAGATCAATATGCCTGGAACTACTCTTCCTCCTTTCCCGGACGATGTTCGAACACATCCGCTCTTAATCATTGATTACGATCTTATCAAGGCCGGGGACACCGAGGAAGTAAATCGATTGTGGAAGGCTGCTACAACTCTTGGATTCTGGTAGTATGTCATGTTGTATTGTATGTTTTGCCAAACATGCGCCGTACCTGACTTTCTGGTAGTTTGAAGAACCATGGCGTAGATCAAGAAGTCAGCGATATGTTTGATATGGGAGCCGAGACAATGGCTTTGTCACTTGAAGAACGGATGAAGTTCGAGCAAGGAGATAATGGTCAATCTTTTGGGTCCGTATTGATTTGGCCCATAAGCGCCTCCCATCTTATCTACGTTCTCTATTAGATACAAGAAAGTAGGGGCTCAGGCAACTGATGCTTCTGGTACATACTTGCACGGCGGGTTACTAGCGATAGACTGACGGAAATCTAGGCAAATTCGTGGACAATGTTGAATTCATCAACATCTCTAAAGATGATGCGCTGGCTTATCCGCAGGTCGTTCACATCACTTACCCGTCGACCGCAAACGCTCGGATGGAAAACACGATTGCGCCATTTGTCCGAAAAGCTCTCGAAGTGACATATGTTGTATTGAAAATATTCGATGATAAGCTTGGACTGCCAGAAGGGACTTTGGAGAGCCTACATGCTATGGAGGATCTCAGTGGTTGCGAGGCTAGATGCATTCGCAGCCTTCCCAGACAGGTCAAGGCAGCGGCAGAAAGCCCTTCGCTAGCTTCCCACACTGATTTCGGCAGTCTAGTGGGTTATATACTCGACAATGCGGTTCGGTATTATATTGACAAACATGTCTAGAGCTTCTTGCACAATCGTCTTGGTGGACTCCAAGTGATGCCCCCTGGTCATGACGAGTGGTCCTACGTTCGAGTAAGCATGGGTTTCTTACCTGCGTGCGGCAGATACTGATCAAAGAATAGCCCATTCCCGGTTATGCAATTTGCAATATTGGAGATGCGCTGTCTCTTTTCAGCGGAGGCATCTTGCAATCCAACATCCACAGAGTTGTGTACGTACTTGAGGGCTTGAATTTGCAGACTTGCGCTAATGCTTATTTGTCGCATAACTATGGATAGTCCACCTCCTGGTGCACAGGCTGAATACGAGCGGTGGTCCCTGGTTTTCTTTACCCGTCCGACCAGCTCGAAAGTCCTTCGGGCTCTTGTCGAATCCAGTCCCATTATTGCAGAGGCAGTGAAGAAGCAACCTGGCCGAAACTTTGAGACTGGTTGCACTGCTGCGGAGTGGCTTGCGAGAAGAGTCAGGAATCAGAGAATCAATAATAGAATGGTAAGAATTCCTTTAGTGTGTTGTGCTAGACCTCAAATCATAGACACCGGTATATAACAGGGATCAGAGACGTGGGCGGCGAGTCGAGGCACCGAGCATACCGATGGTGTTGGGTTGTAGATTGTCTGTCTGTGCCATATAACCAGGTCTGATTCAGTGTTGACGTTCATGCCATGGCATTGATTTTACGCGCATAATCTGTGATGCCCTGATTTAATACTGTTAGTTTGCCTTACTGTTGTCGTGTTCAGTGAATCATGACGTGAGCATTTTTGGAAGCTAAGTTGTACAACGAAATTTACAGGGCTGACCAATCTTGATCGGCATCAGTGTCTGAGCAGCCCTTTTAAAACTCCAGAACCGTCGTCTCTACAAGATCATAAACCTGGGTCAGTGCTAGACCAACGGTAGCCCTGTGAAGTATCACGGTCACTGGTTGCCAAATATCCTTGTCGCAGATATGGGTAGCGGGAAGAGAGAATTGGGAAATCCGCGCCCTCTTGCTAAATTATTAACCATTCGTTCATCCAACCGGCTCAAACATCTTCAATGTTCACTACTCGATTCAGCAGCATTGAAGCACTTCTCCAACCTCCCTGCCCTTGTCATAGTGACGATTCGTGAGAGGCTATAGACAGTCCCGCTTGGCTGGGATAATCTCGATCTTGCACCTTTCCTTAACGTCACGACTCTTTGTTTCCATCTAACAACGGCTGCATATATCATCACTTTCCTACAACGCTCAGAATTCCCCTCACTAAAAAAATTCGAGATGAATCTCGAGGTTCTGTGGTGGGGAGAAGCTGAGGAACTTTTTCGTGCACTGCAACAGCGCAAAACATGCGAGACCCTTGTACACATCAAGACAGTGTCTTTCTATCGAGCAAGTGGCAGCACATCGCTCTTTGAAATGAATAGACCCGGGCCCCGCACCGACCTACCATCACATTTCGCGGATTGTTCGAGTGCTCCATCAATGTCCTCAGTTGCATGCCCTGCGAATATACACGGATGCTGTGAATATCGATATCGATCCCGACGCCGAGTTGTTTCGTCATACCTCTCCACGGAGATTGGACGTGGACTTCTCTCACGTAGAAGATCCTGGAGCTGTCGCCCGCATCATATTCGTCATGCTCCCTTGCGTTTCCAGAGTTACCTATCCGATCCATAGCTTGGGCGCCTTGGCGTGGCGCAAAGTCAACAGGCAGCTCAAATCGTTTGCAGATCTTGCCTAGCGCACCACACCGGAAGCAGCTCCAGCAGTATGAGTTCAATAGATAACGGTGTCACTTTTTTTTGGAATATTTGATGTTCGTAGATTTTCTCAGTGTTCCGTACTCCCTTTCTCCGAATTCAAAAATTCTATGCGGTAGCTTCGTTGTTTAATTTAACTTTGTTTAAGCAAGTTGAATCAGCGCCAACTGCCGCCTCGATCCCCTATGCAGCATGCGTTATTGTGAGCCAATGACTCTCATCCGGTGTCCCCTCGGGCTGTCGACTGCGACTCCGGATACAAGGCTGAGAATGCCTCGAGCTTCATCAGAAGTTTCGCGTGGTGACCGATTTATCTGATGCTCCTGAGCTTTGACTTGATGTGATTTTTGCATGGTCAATTTAAAAACTGTCCTGGTGAATTCGGATTTATGGTGTTTTCAAAATTTCACAAAGTATTTGATCCTCAACACAAAGACTTGAATATACGTTCCTGATATCGTGATGTACAAATGCCTAGGATTATCGTCCGCATGCTTCAATTGGGCTAGCCCGATGAGTGAAAAATCAGGTTCATTTGACTCCATAATATAAACATGTGCACCGAGATGCTGTACCTAGACCGAATGGTAAAAGGTCTATAGTTCATCTTTCGGTTGCTCGTCCTCCAGCGGACGACACAGCGCTGGAGTAGTTCCTGTGATTTGGTACTCACACTTCTCCAGCTCCGCTACCGTCAGTAATGTGTTTTCAGTTCCGCACGCGAGGACGAGCTTATAAGAATAAGTCAACAGAGGGTAAAAAAACTTTGGGGATAACACTAACCTCGACGCTACGATGAGGGCCGTTCCAACATTTGGCCCCTAGAGTATAATGCTGCCTGGTGTAATATTCCGGCTCACCAGGTTGAGCGGCTTTGTTCCAGGAAGAGAATTTCCTGTAGGATGCATACATCAATACCCTCATAACTCTCATTCCTGCACAACATACCCAAGGCTGAAGCTGGATCCACCCTTGTTGGGTATTTGCTTTGCCTCATTAAAGAGGCAAACTTCGTAACTGTACCTGCGCATCATGAGTATGCTTCAAAGTAGTTTTAACGCACGCTACATACTCTCCGGTGTCCTTCGATAAGCACAAGTCGTCAAGTTTTTTCCACTCGCCTTCTACGCCAAAGCCCTCTGGATCAAACAGATCTAGGAGGTCTTGATTTGCGTCCTGTGTTTCATCGCGCGTCATCTTGAGGCTGTGCTCCGCGTCCAAAAGGGCTTTCCGTGCACTATTTGATTCTATAGTGTAGTCAGTATGTGTATTCAGACACACGGAATGTATATATATTACCAGCAGAAGCGTCGCGTGTATCGCTGTGCCCAATCCCGAAAATAGATAATACCGAGACGATAGAGTCCCGGAAACTGTGATAGGATGGAATCAGAGCGTCTGGAAGGTAGGCTGAGATGTCAAACACTTGTGACTGGTCAGTTTCGTTCAGTGCCCGTGCGTCCTTCCAACTTACACAAAGAATGGGCCGAAGCAGGGCCGACGATTTGGTCATGCTCTAGCAGCAATGACACATGGTCTGTCTTCAATATATTAACCAATTCCTTCTCGATCTTTGCTGCATTCCAGAAACCTTCCTCTTCCTCTTCCTCATCCTCTGTTTTGGGCTTCTCCGCGGTAGTTCCAGTTTCGCCATCATCATCTTTGCGCACGTCATTTATGTGGGGTAAACCTGCAAGTGATTCCCAACCGCGAACAGCTTCGAGGACGGCCATATCTTGATAGTTTGGATTGTAGCCCGCGCGTAGTGAGTTCAGGATGTCTCCAAGAGCTTTCTCGCGTTCCAGGTGTTTCTTATGCTCTTTCTGAAGGGACTTGAGCGCCGTGTGATGTGCTAGCAATGACTGGTAGAGGGCTGCAGCATATATGTAAGAGGAAGGCGTAGAAAGTATGTCAGTATATACGTACGGGATTGTTTCTTACGCTCCAGCTCGGCTGCAGAGATGGATTCTGCGCGTTCTGCGATATCTGAAAGGCACCGTTACCACAAAAGGTCTCGATTCTTGGACAAACGCACCTCGTAATTTCTCTACTTCTTTTTCTCTCACTTCAATCTCTTTCACAAGATCAATGACGAGTACCTCCAAACGCTTTTTCTCCTTATGCGCGTACGCAATGTACGTAGATCGTATCTTGGACCCCTAGAGCCTTCCAAGTTAGACAGGGTTTGTTGCGCGAATCTGGGACTCACAGTCTTTCGCAACTTACGCTCTGCTTCTACCTCCTTTCTGTATTCTGCTCCCACCTCCTGGCAAGTATTCGGACAGACTCCCGAGGGCTCGTCCGATCCATCACAGCATTCCTGCTCTAGGTTCATATGAGTATCACGAGCCCACGCTTTCACATTTACAAGCATACCACAAAGTCCATCATTGACACGAGAGCTCTGTATAACACCCCCAATATGTCCCTCATTGCGACAGTAGAACTTGTTATGGGGACATGCACTAGTGCCTTTACAAAAATAAAATACAAAACTACGTCAATACAAGTGTTACCTGACCAGAACCACCAGGACTCGCACCTGGCTCATCGCTTCCATCCGCACAATCGCAATAATCATCGTTTACAGCACTCCAAGAGATTTGCTTCGAACCATCTAAACACGTCCATGTCTGGTGCGCACCCGTCGTACTGGGCACATATTTGGACACCAAAGAAGGGGGAACGCCGTGCGTCTTGTCGAGCACTGCTGACGATGGAAGGGCGAGGGCGAGGAGTAGCCAGGGATACATTGGATTAACCCGAGTTCTCAAGTGTCCAAGTCACTAACCAACACTCTACCCACGCGACGTGTCTTCAGCTGGATTCGGTTACGTCACTGAATTTGATTCGGCGCTTGAAATAAACGGATTCCGCCGAAAGATTGGCGGTTACGCCAGACACAGGCGGAGCTCATCGACATCGACGAAGAGGCCACGACATTATGGTGAGTATCCTCCCCCTCTGGATCATTTTCCGGGCAGAAAGCATGCAAGTCGTCGATCCTTTGGGATCTGGAATGTCTAGAGTGTTGCAGCCCTTGGATGTCATGTAAAGTATTTGGATGCAGCGCTCACGACCTTTCATTTAGGCCAAGGCAAAAGCTCCACCACCATCGTCCGGCGGAAAATCTGCTAAGAAGAAGAAGTGGTCGAAGGGAAAGGTCAAGGACAAGGCCCAGCACGCTGTCGTCTGTGACAAGGTTACCTTCGACCGTATCATGAAGGAAGCTCCTACATGGCGCCTCATCAGCCAGAGCATTCTCATCGAGCGGTTGAAAGTCAATGGGAGCTTGGCACGCGTTGCCATTAGACATCTGGAGAAGGAGGGCTTGATCAAGCGCATCGTGCACCACTCTGGCCAACTCATTTACAGTACGTTTTTTTCTCGATGTTTTGCAGTAGATGTTGATCGATGTTTTACTTTTAGCCCGGCTAACAACCGCATCAGACTAGATTACTGGTCTCTTATCCATTATGATCATTCATAAGCCCATGTGCATCCTTCACCGCAATCAAAATGTATGCTTTCTAACTGGCATCAACTCGTCTGAAATTTTGGGTGCTATGAATGTATACCTCCTTGATGGAGTCGTGAACAGATTACATACAATGAATTGTCTTGTATACTAAGTATCAGGGTGGTGCAGGAAAACACTAAGAATGGAACGAACTCTCGAATACTGATGGGTCCGAGGACGCCATAGGCCCATGATTGATTCGCTTTCCTTCCCCGCAGTTACATTTCCCCACACTCTGCGATATCCAAATGAGACCGGTGACCTCATACAAGTCGACTACATACCGACAATCTTCACGACCAACTTCGGTCTGTTGTTCTGTCCTGTAGGGACGTTCTCGATCTTGCGAAGCGTCAACATGCCGTCGATGACCTTTCCAAAGACCACATGCTTTCCATCCAAGAAGTCGCATTTTGCCGTGGTTATGAAAAACTGCAAGAATTGAGATCAATAGCAGGCCGGTAGAAGCTTGGAGAGTAGTACCTGGCATCCATTTGTATTTGGACCTGAGTTCGCCTACCACTACTGTGAGCAAAATGCTCATCGTACAGGGCAGGAGACATAGCAAACCATAGAGAGTAGGCCAGGTCCGGAATGCATCTCTTGGAAGTTTTCATCCTGCGGTATAGTATTAACCTCATGCACTCTAAACATAAGGAGCATAGATACACTTACAGGGAAATTCTTTCCGTATATCGAGAATGACCCCGTTCCATCACCGTTCAGAAAGTCACCACCTGCATGCAGACATGACATGACAGTCTGAAGGTTGTGTTGCGACGTGCTCACCTTGGCACATGAAATTTGGTACGCTGGGTCGCACACATCAATCATCACAGAATATCAAGAAGGAGATACTATCATACACTCTGCCCAGAATCCGTCAATGAAGGTCGACCACCTGAGGTCGCGATGATGATTACCTGTGAAAAGTTGCATTCTTGTAACCTTGGGGTCGCTGATCGCGTCTAACTCCGAATTAATTCATCGAGCAGTGGCGTTCTTCGTACTAGCCTTGACTTACCTGCATTCACCGGTGCACAGCTGCCTGAAGTTTTCAGCAGTCCTGCAAACGTGATGCGGCCACTGATCAGATCATCACAGGGGTACATATAGTAGTCACGCACTTTGGGACGATATCACTGAAAAGTTCCATCTTGATTCTACCTGCCGGAGTCTCTCCGATGTTGATATCCATGAAAACGATTGGACGTGTTGTTGACGACATGGTGGTTGGTGATCAAGTAATAGATTGTAGGACCCAAGCCACCGTAATATACATATTTCCATCACCGCCTTCGACGACGACGACAGCTTCAGCTAACGGTGCACAGGCCCTTTAACGGGCCTTTGACTAACATCATCGTGTGGCCGCGGTAAGCACGAGGAATATAATATTAATATTATTCGGTACTGCGGCCGAGGACCGAGAAGGTGTGGAGTGGAATCATGATGTCGTATATACTAATGGTTTCCACGCTTTTGACTAACATCATCGTGTGGCCACGGTAAGCACGAGGAATATAATATTAATATTATTCGGTGCTGCGGCCGAGGACCGAGAAGGTGTGGAGTGGAATCATGATGTCGTATATACTAGGGATTCCAGCCATCACTCTCCTGATCTCTCCCTCTCTGACCATCACCATTCCCATAGTCCCTGCATCGCAATGAGTAGCGACAGCTATTTTATCGGGATCGATATCGGCACTGGCTCTGCTCGTGCGTCTCTCGTCGCACAAAACGGTGAGATCAAAGCGTCCTCCACAAAGGACACCATCACCTGGCGTGATCAGCACGATCATCGTATCTTCGAGCAATCGACAAATAATATTTGGGAGCAGATCTGTATCGCTGTGAAGGAAGTATTGACGCAGTCTAACATTCCCGCGACCGCAGTCAGGGGACTTGGCTTCGATGCTACCTGTTCCCTCGCCGTGTCGGATTTCGAAGGCAATCCAATCACAGTGACAAAGGGAGGCGATATCGGCAAGAATGGTGATCGCAATATTATCCTGTGGGCAGACCATCGCGCCGAGAAGGAAGCAGAACTTATCAACTCCACTGGATCCATCGTCTTAAATTATGTTGGCGGAACCATGAGTGTATGTCGCAGCTGCAAACCACATTTGCCCCACTAATTTTGCTTTGCGATCAGCTCGAGATGGAGGTGCCTAAAGTTCTCTGGCTCAAAAAGCACATGGACCCCGCGTTGTTCTCCCGATGCCAATTTTTTGATCTTCCCGATTTCTTCACGTACAAAGCAACTGGAGATAACACACGTTCCTTTTGTTCAACGACGTGCAAGTGCTCTTATGTTCCCGACAAAGGATGGCAACCGGACTTCTTCGAACAGATTGGTCTTGGCGAACTAGTTGATGGTGGCAACTGGAAACAGATTGGTGCTTCCATGGCGCAGGCCGCCGGAAGCCCAGTTGGTCGAGGCTTGTCTAAAACGGCAGCTGAAGAACTTGGTCTTATCGAGGGTACTGCTGTTGGAAGCGGTCTAATTGACGCGTACGTCGTGTTCCTCTAACGCGCCGTAATGCGACGATACTCAGATTGACGTTGCGCTAGGTATGCTGGTTGGATGGGCACAGTCGCTGCTCGATACATGGAGAATGGTCAACTTTCAAACGTACTTCCTTCTCTCGACGAGTCTCGGCACCGTTTGGCCGCCGTAGCTGGTACAAGCACTTGTCATCTTGTTCAGGTCAGTTATCCTGCACAATACGTTGTCCACACACAGACGAGAACGTTGTTTGTAGAGTCGGGAAGGTGTCTTCGTAAAGGGCGTATGGGGTCCATACAGAGTATTTCGTTCTTATTCCGCATAGCATGCACTATCTGATTATTGTTATAGGACGCGGTTTTTCCTGGCTGGTGGATGAATGAAGGGGGCCAGTCCTCCACGGGACAGCTCATTCACTTCATCCTCACCACTCACCATTCATACCCTGAACTTGAAGAACGTGCAAAGCAAGAGGGTAAGGCTATCCATCTCGGTGCGTTTAGTTAGTCTTGCTGGAGCAATGGGAATAGCGGTTTGATGCTTGTCCACAGTACTGCTAGATATCCTCGAAAAACTGCGCCACGAGAATAACGTTGATACTTACACGGAACTCACCAAGGATGTACACTTCTACCCCGACTTCCATGGTGAGATAAGCCACAGTTCGATATTGGTATCTTGTTCACCTTTCGCAGGAAACAGATCTCCAATCGCTGACTCTCGAATGAGAGGTTCCATTGTAGGCCTGGAGCTGGCGAGTAGCAATTTCAATGCAAAATTGAATTTTGGCCAAACTAATTTACTTACCTGCATCTAGGACTCATCTATCGCCGACCTCGCTCGCAAGTACTACCTTACTCTCGAAGCTATTGCTCTTCAAACACGGCACATCGTCGACGCTCTCAACACAGCAGGGCATGACGTCACTTCATTGTACATGTCCGGTGGGCAGGCAAAGAATGTGATCATGATGCAGCTCTTTGCAGACACATGCGACATGCCCGTCGTCCTGCCCAAGTCGCATTCTGAGGCCGTGGTCCTCGGTGCTGCGATGTTGGGAAGAATTGCTGCGGAGGGTGTTACGGACGGAGAGGACATGTGGAAGATTATGGTAAGGAATCGCGCGTTTCGCTCAGTCCAGGTGACTTATTACTGTTTAGGTCGAAATGACGCCTCCTGGTACTCTCGTGGCGCCTGCCGCATCGCTGAGGGTGAAGAAACTGCTAGATGCCAAATACAAGATATTCAGAGAGACGATTGATATCCAGAAGCGCTGGAGACAGCAGATAGAAGAAGCCATGCAATGAAGTGTGCGTGCGCAGTCATAGAAGCAAAATTCACTTCAAATAGACTATCTGTATTATTCCACGGATGAAAAGAACAGGAGCTCGATATCCCAATCAACCCGAGACCTACCGAGTTTGGAAAAGGCTATCGATCATGAATGGTACGCTAAGTCGCACCCATCAATCATCATAGATCATCAAGAAGGAGATACTATGATGCACTACCCAGAATCTGTCAATGAAGGTCGATCACCCAAGGACGCGATGATAATTACCTGTGGAAAGTTACATCCTTGTACCCCTGGGATTGCTGATCATAAGCAGTGGCGCTGTTCGTATTGGCATTAACTGCATTCATCAGTGCCTGAAGTTCTCAGCAGTCCTGCAAACATAATCAGGACCGCACAGAGTACATGTAGCAGCCACACACTTTGGGATGACGTCCCTGAAGGGTCTCCGACGTTGATATCCATGAAAACGATTCGACGTGTTATTCACGACATGGTGATGGTTGGTGATGAACTCAAATGAGATACATTTTTCATCGCCGCCTTCTACTTCTTCTTCGACGACGACAACCTCGACTAACGTTCCACAAATTCTTTAACGCGCTTTTGACCGAGCTGCTCAAGACTTTCATCATTGCCCACGGTATGTCAGGATGTCAAGATATAGGTCCCGTGCTAAGGACCGAACAAGGTGTGGGAAACTGACATCCTTGAACCGACATACTTCTGTACTAACTTACTAACGATAACACATTTCTCCATCCCTGATCATTCCCATAGTCCCCACATCGCAATGAATAACGACAACTATTTTATCGGGATCGATATCGGCACTGGCTCTGCTCGTGCGTCTCTCGTCGCACAGAACGGTGAGATCAAGGCATCCTCCACGAAAGATACCATCACCTGGCGTGATCAGCACGATCATCGTATCTTCGAGCAATCGACAAATAATATCTGGGAGCAGATCTGTACCGCGGTGAAGGAAGTATTGAAGCAGTCTAACATTCCCACGACTGCAGTCAGGGGGCTTGGCTTCGATGCTACCTGTTCCCTCGCCGTGTCAGACTTTGAAGGCAATCCCGTAATAGTGACCAAGGGAGGCGATATTGGTAAGAATGGCGATCGCAACATTATCCTGTGGGCAGACCATCGTGCCGAGAAGGAAGCAGAACTGATCAACTCCACGGGGTCCATCGTCTTGAATTATGTTGGCGGAACCATGAGTGTATGTCGCAGTTGTCATCCCAGCTTACCTAGCTAATTCGTCTGCAATCAGCTTGAGATGGAGGTGCCTAAGATTCTTTGGCTCAAAAAGCGCATGGACCCTGCCCTGTTCGCCCGATGCCAATTTTTTGACCTTCCCGATTTCTTCACGTACAAAGCAACTGGAGATAACACACGCTCCTTTTGTTCAACGACGTGCAAGTGCTCTTATGTTCCCGATAAAGGATGGCAGCCGGACTTCTTTGAGTGCATTGGTCTTGGTGAACTAGTTGACGGTGGTAACTGGAAGCAGATAGGCGCCGCCAGGGGACAATTGCACACTGCCGGAAGTCCGGTCGGTCGAGGCTTGTCCAAAAAGGCAGCCGAAGAACTTGGGCTTATTGAAGGTACCGCTGTTGGAAGTGGTCTAATTGACGGGTACGTCGTATTCCGTCAATGTCTGTGATACGAGGATACAGATATTATTGGTGTTGTGTTAGGTATGCTGGTTGGATGGGCACAGTCGCTGCCAGATACATAGAGGATGGTCAAGTTTCAAACGTACTTCCTTCTCTCGACGAGTCTCGGCACCGTGTGGCCGTTGTTGCTGGCACAAGCACTTGCCATATTGTCCAGGCCAGTTACCTTGCACAATCTGTTCCCTACACAGACGAGAACGTTATTTGTAGAGTCGGGAAGGTGTCTTCGTAAAGGGCGTATGGGGTCCATATAGGGTATTTGTTGTTATTTCGCATACCATGCATGCACCATCTTATTGTTTTAGGACGCGGCTTTCCCAGGTTGGTGGATGAATGAGGGAGGCCAGTCATTCACGGGACAGCTCATTCACTTTATCCTCACCACTCACCACTCATACCCTGAACTTGAAGAACGTGCAAAGCAAGAGGGCAAGGCCATCCATCTCGGTGCGTTTAGTTAGTCTTCCTGGAGCAATGAAAACAGTGGTTTGACATTTGTCCACAGTCCTGCTGGACATCCTCGAAAGACTGCGTCACGAGGACCACGTTGATACTTATACGGAGCTCACCAAGGATATACACTTCTACCCCGATTTCCATGGTGAGATAAGCCACAGTTCGATATTGGTATATTTATTCACCTCTATCGCAGGAAACAGATCTCCAGTCGCCGACTCTCGAATGAGAGGCTCCATTGTCGGCCTTGAGCTGGTGAGTAGTCATTTGAATGAAAAGTTGAATTCTGAGTCATTTTATTACATCAAGGATTCATCTATCGCCGACCTCGCTCGCAAGTACTACCTTACTCTCGAAGCTATTGCACTTCAGACGCGGCACATCGTCGACGATCTCAATGCGGCGGGGCATGTCATCACTTCACTGTACATGTCTGGTGGTCAGGCAAAGAATGTGATTATGATGCAGCTCTTTGCAGACACATGCGGCATTCCCATCGTCCTGCCCAAGTCGCATTCTGAGGCCGTTGTGCTTGGTGCGGCGATGCTGGGAAGAATTGCGGCTGAGGGTGTCACGGACGGAGAGGACATGTGGAAGATTATGGTATGGAATGGTGCATTTTGTTCGGTTCAGGAGCTGACTTATCGTCGTTTAGGTCGAGATGACTCCTCCTGGTACTCTCGTGGCGCCTGCTGCATCGCCGAGGGTGAAGAGGCTGCTAGATGCCAAATACAAGATATTCCGAGAAACGATTGATATCCAGAAGCGCTGGAGACAGCAGATAGAAGAAGCCATACTCTGAAGCGTACATGCGCAGTCAAAGAAGCAGAATTCAGTTCAAGATAGACTATGTGTATGTGTATTATTCCACGAATGAACAGAACAGGAGCTCGGTATACCAATCAACTGCGAGACCTAACGAAGGCCATCAACGATGAATGGCAATCCACACTAGGTATAAGGAGTTGCTAAGGGTAATAGTATACTCATGGACCAAAAACCGATCGAAATCCCTCCAATGATACTTATGCTTCGGCGCGCAGCCATTCAGCAAAAATATCCTCTGCGCGTTGACGAAGGTTGTGTTCGTCTCTGAATGGGATGTTCTCCAATCGCGCTAACTGCTGCAAAACATCTTGAAGACGAGTGACCTAAATGTGGAGTAGGTGAGAGTACCGCCGGTGAAATAGTACACCTAACTAACTTGTGGAGGTTCCGAATCCATGTGCGGATACGCAGACTCTATCTCAGCCAACACCACGCTCAAATGATTCATGCCCTGATATTGTCAACAATTGGATCCGGGGGGGGGAAATTCATCCCATACCTTATGATCAATCGGCATCTTTTCCTTTACGAGTCGTTGCAATGCAGTAACCCACTCTAAGACCTGATCTTCGTCAACCCGAATTTTTAGCTTCTTTCTGACAGGTTCATTCTGAAGGTCGCTCTCCGTATAAGATCTCTTTTTGGAAACATCGTGACGATCGGAAGTCACGCTAGTTGCTTCGGTGATTTGCGCCAACGAAGTTGCTGAATCACTGGACGAAATAGGGCTGAGAGCTTTGTGTGCCGCTACCTCGCGTGCTGATACAAAGGCAAACGTCGGATCTGGGGTTGCCTTTGATAACAACATATCAGTTGTTATGTTAAAAACAAACGCTACTAGTACGCACGCGAGTAATCCATCCCGGAGCTAGCGAGTGAGGTCTCGTTGCACCTCCGAACATCGCAAATAGTCGTTCATTGAATTTTTCTCCATTGGACTGCCGTGAAACTGCGGCAGGTCGAACACGGTCCAACATCCGCGTAAATTTACGCGACAGAGCACTATGTTCATCCTTGGTTGAAGCTAGCTCCGACCTGAATTCTTGGTGATAATCTCCCTGATGCGTGGCGGTTGGAGCATCACAGTGGAAAATGGCATCTTCGAAGGGAACGCGTTTCATACTCGGAACCCCACCGTGCGACGTTCGATTCGTCCTATTCCTTGTAGTATAACGCGGGCGACGCCAAGTAATACTGGCTACCCGGGTATCCAATGCAACATCGATGACCTCTTGCATAGACTCGTAAGGAATGGACGGAGCGATCTTTCGCGAAGCTGTTTTTGGAACCGCTGTGCCAGTGGTGGCATTTGGAAGTGAAGCATCGGATACTGCCTCACTTGTGCTTCTGCCAGTTTTTTGGATCAACAGGCGCTGTTTGCTAGGCACCACAGCCATATCGGGGCAGCTACCCTCGTTGTCAATGGGGGTGGCCGGCAGAGACACATTGTATAAACTATTTGCGTTGAATGTTGCTTGTAGGACCTCCTGAAGGCTCGGAGGATCCGGGGAATGTCTCGCAACAGAGTATATGCTTGAAATTCGACTAGAAGGCACTGCAATAGAAGGATCATGTCCTCGAGTTTTCTTCTGTTTCTCTGACATCTTCTGTCTAGTGTTTGAAGGTTGGATTTCTTTGACCTGTAAAGCAAGCTCATCCACACTTTCTTCACTCTCAGAAACTTCAACTAGTGCTGTCCATGAAGGAAGGTCATGGTGTTCCAGCAGTGAGTAGTCTCTAAACACGACATTTCGAGATGGTTGAAGGATAGCTCCACTTGGACGTGCTGAACGCGAGACTAATGAATCCAGCACCCTAGTAGTACTGTAATGTATTTCAATATTGAAGATTGGTTTGGAGATACCAGCAAACCTACTTTTCTTTGTGATCCCAGTGAAAGCTGCCAGAATTGACACCTCTGGTCAAAGTCTGTGTCTACAAGTTGAAGAATTAATAAAAATATCACAATCAAAGGAATTCAAATGTGTGATGATACTGACAGATGATCCTGCATGTGTAACTGGGAGTTGGTGCATCACAAGTGGTGAGCTTGCTCAATTATATAAAGCAATTGAATACTATATAACAATTTCAAAATGTGAGACAGTGGAATCAGAGAATTTATATTCACCAGTGAGTGATTGTTGTAAGGGGGGAAGGGAAATGATTAATCTAAATACAACTGTGTTATATAGATGACAATATTATTTGGTGTTGTTGATATGCTTCTTCCATCAATTATTTGCCTAATCAGGTAGTGTGTATATGTCATACTTCCCAGGAAGTGGCTGAAAAAAAAACAAAGCCAAATAACTTATGATAAAAATTAACACATCATATCTAAGCTACCAATCACTGACTGATCATCCTTCTATATCACCATGTCACCTTGGCATAGTCCACAATCTACCATAGTCACTTAGTGGCACTATGTGCATCTAAAGACAAAAAGTGTAGATACCCTTTTCCTGATCAAGTTAGAATTGGTCAGCCTCATGTGGAATTAGGGTTAGAATTAGGATCAGTAGCATTGGTCAATTTGGCACTTTGTTGCATTAGAGTAAGTCTCTACTATGTGCCAGTGAATGTATAGCAACTTGAAGCACATAGTGGCACTGTGTGCATCTAAAGACAAAAAGTACAAATACCCTCTTCCCTGATGTATTACATTGTTATAGGAGTCTTGGTTGCAACAATTGTGAGTCAGTTGTAAACTTCAAGTCGAAGGTAAGTCAATGTCATTGGGCATAACCTTAATAAGTGTCATCATCATCAACCATAATTACCTTCAATCTCCATCCTTGCTGATCATCATCCAGTTCATCATCAGCCCATTCAAGGTCTTCATCATCAGGATCACCTGCAACACCATTCACCTGATGATCAACAAGGTCATCAACACCACCAAGTATGTCAACATTCTCATCTTCCTGGAGCTTTTTCCGCATTGCAAATTCAACTTCGTTTTCCTATTCACTTTAGGAACAGTTATTTGAATATAAGAAGTATAACTTACCACATCAAATTCTGATTCTCCTTCCTCGTACATCACATTCTCATCTGCTTCTTCGAAGCCGCCAGCAAATGCACCCCATCGCTCGGGAGAGGGACAATGCCAAATGAGCACAGAACCTTGGTTAGTTGTTGAGGCAAGTCGAGAGGCATGCGGATGCCACTGAAAATTATTATGGATGCAAAAATCAGCAACATGACTGAACAGGCGTACATGGATATCTATAAGAGGTTCCCTGCCCCCATCCAAAGCAGTCGCAAACTGACCGTCATTTGAGATATCCCAGATGTATATTTTGTGCGTCGCCGGATCCGCCGCACCTGTCCTCCCGCAACAGTCTCAGTATGATCAATAACGCTGCGATAGCAACTTACCTCCAGCGAGCCACTCTCCGTCGGGGCTATAAGACATTGCGTGCCACGCAACCTTGCTGATGGGGTCATTGAACCTATGCGTAGGCTCAAGTTCTGTTTCTAAGATTGCGCATTCGACACCAACACCAGGTGAGGGATAAGTAGGGAGTATGAACTGTCGAATGGTACGATCCGTGGAATTAGTAGCAAATCGTCTGAAGAAGACAGTGTAAACAAGCAAAACAAATGGGAGAATAGGTCGCCTACCGCCCCGTCTTCGCAAACTCCAGGCTCTTTATACTACCCGCCCCTGCTATACGATGCCGTGCAACCATCTTTCAATGTCATTAAATCAATACCTCATGATATGATGGAAATACTCACAGTTTTTGTTCTGCTATTGAAAACAAGGACGTTCCCGGTGGATGTCCCGACAAAGACGTTCCTGCCAGACGGATCAAATCGCGCGGTGGTCATGATAGAACTGACCTCATATCAGCACTAGATCACAAGGCAGGAAGTCGGGGTGCGTACCGTGCACGTTCGTCGTCACCTTCACTCAAACCTTCGCATAGCTCTACTCTTGCTCTGTGCTCTTTGCGTGAATCAACTACGTATGCCTCACCCGTGCTAAGTAATGCAAGCACTATGCGACTACGCTTGCCTTTACCGTCAACCTATGATAAGGAACATAAAGAACTGATGCGCACCTATTTCTTGGATGAAAATATGCGCTGACAACCGGTGCATCAAATCGTATTGTGGTGTAACGCTGGGGAGGGTCCATTGGAGAAGCGAGATCCCAGACGATTACGTTCCAATCTTTGGACGACGTCAGGACATATCGAGAATTCCGCGACCAACTATGTAAATATAATCAGTTGACGCAAAATGGGAAAAATGAAGCAGCACTCACTCGACGCTCGTTACGGCTTTGACATGGCCCTCACACCACCTTATCGCAGCTCGGGTGTCGAGATCCCAGATAGCAGCTGACCCATCTGATCGGCCAGCCGCGACGAACTTTCCACTGGGATCAAAACGAGCCAACGATGCACCAGAGACCAAGGAAGTTTGTACAGCGGTTGGGTGCGTAACGGTAAATGGGTCTTAGTATGACAGCCTCAGTACATAGCCTGGAAAATGCTGCACAAGCGTACTGAGTAGGGAAGCGTTCATATTGACATTTGTCCAGACGGCAGTGCTGAGCTATGGGTAGTGGTAAAATATAAGGAGTTGAGGTGTTTGTTAGTGTCAAGCGAAGTCACGTCCGACTCAACGCGTCCTTGATCTAAGTCGCAAACACAAAATAGCAATGACCTCTTCGACACTTCCCAATTTGCTTGTAGCTCTCTCCATTCCTCAAGATTTCTCCCGATTTGACAAGCTCACGGATGAACAAACCCTCGCTCAGCTCATCCAGTGGAAAAACGATGTCTATGCTAGCCTAGCGAGTCTTTGTGATCTGCTCGCGATGCGTCATGGCATCACGAACCTACCTGTCAATGAGCAGGCAGATATTGCTGCATGCGTAAGCGCATTTGATGGATTTGGCGAATGGATCGCAGATGATGCTCCGTCTCTTGCACGATGTATGCCCCTTTGTGATTATGCTACCCTGACAGGTGTCTCAATATTGTTACAGCCATTCTCGACCCACTTACAGCACCGCATATCCCTCCTGTCGTACTAACACGAATCCTGACGCATCACATCAGGCCCGCTTTCACTGCCAATCCGCACCCACGTCTAAACTTGCAGACGGGGCGGAAGCTACATGAGCTGGCGGATACGCAAGACGCATATGCAGGACAGGTATGGAAGACGCGTGTAGGAACTGCCAATGTCCTTGGATGGTGTTTACGAAACGTCGACGTACGTGCAGCATATGAAAAATTGCCACAAATCATTTTTGACCTCGACCGTGCAGGCCAACACGTATGAATCCGTTTGGCACTTAATCATCCCTCCAGTGATGACTCTACTCGATGACTTTGAAGCATCTTACAAACTACAAGGAGTCCGTCTCGTGTCCGACTTACTTTCTTGCGTTCCTCCAGAGCTTCTTAAGCGCACTGGAGTAGATGGTCTGTTATTCACGGTACGTCGCTGTAATGTTTGGAAGTACAATTGCCCTTGCATAAGTTTCAGTCACTCGAATACTGATATTATTCAATGCAGTCTCTAAGCGGTACATTTAACCACCTGCGCGATCCACTCACCCCAAATCTGATTCGTGCCGCCGTTCCCACCACCCTGCAGCTGATTGACCTCACAACACCACCCTCACTGGCTCCGGTTCCCCCGACATCTGCATACCCCTCTTCAGACCGTACTGCAATGAAGTTGTCATCCTCCCGCGTGAATCCAGCCACCAGATACGAACGTCTATCGACACTCCTTGGCTCCTGCCTCATTGGCACTGTTTTCCTATATGCATATGCTGATCCTGAGGCCATTCTCGCAGCGACAGACATGCTTCCGCCTGTGCTTACCCATCTCGGAATTGGTGCTGCCAGGTGGCTCAAGGTGCGCTCTTGTTCACCACTTTCCGAACAACTTGTAATCGCGTAGTCGTTCTTAGGCATTGATCCTACAGCTGACCCATGCTCTTCTCTCGCCAGCCACTTACCCCACCCCTTCGCGTGACGTCAACTTGAGGCTCAAAGTGTCTTCTCTCCGTGCACTCTGTACCTGTATTGAAACCTGTGCTCCCCGAATGCATCTGTGGAAGTGCAATATTATCGATGCAGTCGGACGTGCGTGGGTAAGTGCCATGGATATCGAGTTGGAGGGTCAATTTAGCCAGATAGGTAGGTGACTTGTACTCGTTGTTCATCTTCATAACTAGTGTATTCAGGTACAGGTGACCAGGTACTGGAATACAAGGCGCTCCTTCAAAACACTTGCATTAAGCTGGCAAAAGTCTGGCCAAGGGTTATTCAGGTCTGTCATTTACTCGTGTATCGTGTTAGTGATTCTCAGCAGTCTCTTCATATGCAGGAAGAATATCAACAACTTTTATCGTTTGATTCTGCACACTTTAATGGTCTCGTTGGTGATATTTGTTCTGCCACGTCAGACATATAACTCTGTTCAATAATATTTCACTTCTTCTTCAAGGGGCAAGCCTTAGTCAAGACGTGTGAATCGCCCTCGGAAGCGGCACTTTCATATCGTGCCTGGATAGTTTTTGACGCCAAGGCCCCCGAGGCGTGTTTTATAACATTGCTTAGAGCCGAGCGACTTGAAGGTGACCAATATACGTATCGTTTTTGCTCAGCCGCTATCTCTGCCAATTGTCGTCGATTCGTCGTAACATCGTTCAAATATGAGGCAGCAGAGAAGATGACTGTGGCCAATTCAGACCTCAGCAACACCGTAAGTGCTGAACTATTTTTATCGGGCTGTATTGATCACTTCAGTAGGCATGCGTCATGGATAAATTAACTCTTGTCACTAGCTCTTGATATCAGACCTTACCACCCAGATGAATGTCAATTTCTGTTGCAAGACTTCCTGACACCTCAGGATCCGAGTTTAAAGGATATACGAATGGGATGCTTGAAAGATATTTTCTTTCATCTGCCGCTCAGTCTGCGCAGTCTCAAGTTGTCAGACCTGTATTCAACCTGGGATGCACCTGACGCATGTCGAGATCATAGTACACGTCGCTTGCTAAAGCTAGCTCCTTGTTGGAGATCAGCCTCGAGTCCAGAAATGGGGTCATATGTGACATTGACTTCGAGCCATAAGCACATGCAAACCTTCAATGCTTCAATGCTTGTGCATCGACATGGATTTTCGCGAATTTGCTGTCCTTACCGAGTACGGGGCCCCAGGGGCAAGTACACTTCAATATACTCCCCAATTTACACAAGCTTCAAATTCGCTGTATCGTACTAGAGTGACCTAATCAGGAATTTAAAAGTATTTTTGGCATGGTCAAATTGTCCACTAGAGAGCCTGGTCTTCGGTGCAGGATCAGCGAGCAGAATACATGGCGCTTAATCCTTCCCTTGAAGTAGTTAAAGATCCCTTTCATTAATCGTCTTCAGATATATTTAGGAAGTTCTGACAGGACGTACTAGAGACATCAGAGAATACAGATCTATTGGTTTGGTGAATACTCAGTGCGTAGCAAAGCCTGAGGGTGGGATGTTGGAACAATCAAACTAATATTAAGAGAGACCGGTGCATATATACGCACGTTTAAGAGAAAACCTGATTATCCATGTATCGGTAATCCAGTAGCTAATATATTGGTACACAGAAAACAAAGGACTGCGTGAAAAGGGCATCTAGTAGATGGATGAAGGATCTGCCACGACTATTTCCAGGAAACGCTTATACTCCACACAGCAGTACAACCCAACCCGCAGCAACCATCACGTGGTCGATACCGGACCGATTCTCAGATAGATCTAAGATTCGTTCCTGTAGGAAGCAGAGTAGCTTGGGTTAAATAATCACGATGGAAGCCTGCCTGCACGTGGACGAGGGCTGGAGAAAAAACGAGTGGTCGTGTGGGGTGAGGCACACATTGGTACCAATTACACGTGGTAAGATGTAACTGATTGAGATATAGAATCGTTGACGGACATATGTTCAGATAGTGTGCAAGACATGGAAGAGCTGAGACAGAGTCCCAGAGCTCAACGATCCCAGGTGGTTGCAGCGGATTGCATGGGTGCGCCTTCCCAGCCGCTCTTTACAAAAGGCGAGTGGTTTGATGGGCGACCGGCATTTCCGAATAGAGATGAAGGTGGTTGTGATGTAGCAGGCACCTGAGAGGCTTGTAGATAAAATGGATCTGTGGTGGTAAATAAGGACTGTGGTTCGACTGGCGAGCTGACAATCGCGATTGGCGTAGACGTCGGCGCTGGTGGAGCATTCAAGCCCGTACAACCCCAAATAAAGGATTTTGGAGAGTGAGGGGAAGAGGGGGCTATCATGTCCTCGACCATGCGTTCCTCATCCATCTCATCTACATCACACCATGCCTCATCTAGGCTTGGTCGACGAGCATGCGCGCGAACGATGCTATTGCTGCGCTTCTGAGCGAGCCCTGCAGGCATGTATCCTGCAGGCCACGAGACAGAGGAGGAAGGGGTGCGTGTAGTAGGGGTCGTGCAGTGTTGTACATACGAAGGATCACGCCTGGTAGGATTTGCATTCTGAGCACATGCATACGAGTGGGGTGAGCTTGAAGATGTATACGTAGGTGAAATTTGATGTGCAAAGAGCGTCTGAGCGAGCTGCGCCTTGAGGACGACGTGAGTAGATAAGCAAATGTGGGGAAGTGGCGAATAAGGTTTTCTGTACGTACTTGGAGAGCTGCGAGGTCAATGGCTTCTTGGCCAATGTGACTTGCATTTAAGGAGGCTACGAGGTCTTCTACTGACATACTCATGGTTGGGCGCCTTTGTGCGTGTTGGCGAAACACAATGAAGGAAGGGACAAACTGAACCGCTTGCAGAGCCTCCTCAGGAGTATAAATCATTTAATACCATAACACATGTCAACACGGAGTTGCCAATATTTCGGTGTCCTCCGGTCCGTTTCTTCCTGATTTTGCACTGCAGATCATCATATTTTCTTTCCCCTCTAGCTCCAACGGCCTCGCATATCGTGAACTCTGCGTCAGTTTGCGACCCGCCTGATTAGAATAAACTGAAGCCGATCCCAGGACCTTCGCGGGAGAACTTTCGCATTACTCCGAGTCGACGACACTACGCAGGACCCCAGTTGTCACAAAGTCAAAGGGTCAATTAACATCATAGTTTCCGAGTGGACCATCATCATGTCCGACTGAAAAAAAAAAAAGGACGTAGAGACTTGTCATTACAAGTGAAGATTGAATTTAAACAGCATTCAAGGCGTTTGGAATGATAACCTGCAGCTTGTTATGTGTAACGTTATCGATTACTCGCACACGAAAGCGAGCTGCGCTGTTCTGAATATACATGGATCCATCTAGTCTCCCCTGGGCAGAACCTAATAGCAGGAGGATACTCGTTCCTTCCGGATCAGAGTGCAATCAGCGGGGCCACTTGTGGACGCTAGCGGGCACCGAACCCACAATCTCAGATCATCTGCACTTGGCTTATGAAGCTGCGGGCTTCAGAAAAGTAATCGAAGTTCTCACTTCACAAGTCAGTAAACATAGACTTATCCACTTGTAGCTACCCCGCAAACCCTCAAAAAGTTCTCGGGAGCAATGGGGTTGCGGACATGGGAGCAGCCGGGGCCCGGGGTCCTACTTACTAGCGTTCCATATTCGTCCCAACGCGGGAATTGAATCTTCTCTTTGCGTGAAACATGCTCGGCTTACGGACAACTGCTGGATTTAATTGCCCATACCAATGCTCTCGCTCTTCCGTAGCGTCTACTGCATGATAATGTTGTCCCTCATCTCGTAGGAACATCATTGTACATTTTCTGCGGACAATGGGCCGTCGTGTGGCACTGCTCACGAGATTGGCTGTTTGCTTGGTTTGTCTCTTCCTGTGCGCCCATTGACAGATTTCGGTGCATCGCCTAATCGTCAGCGGCCGGTAGCTTACCTTCTCTCGGCATCCTTTGTCCGTGAGTATCCCTCGCATGTCTTCTGTCCTGCAGTGAGAACATTCCTTAGATCGTTAATTTACGTCCTTCGTCTGTTCCACCAGAACCCCTCTGGCAACGTAGAGGCCCAACTAGATCTCTTCTTGTTATCTACCATTCCGAACTATGTCGTAAAATTCTCGAAGTCACTCTCTCAGCATTAGTCGTTCTATAAGGAACAATCACTCGTCATAAACGTAAGATCGGGACATGATGTCAATGTACATATTATCTGCCCGGGAATATCTGCCCGAGATAATCTCATGTCGGGGTAAAGGGGGATGGGAGATATGTATGCAGTACATAGTATGACAAGAGAGATATTTCTATTGGCTAAGCGACGACAAAGCTATTCGTGCAAGGTTCTCAATGAAATGGTTGAGGAATGCTCCAAGAGGCGATAATCCAAGTATATTCCAAGAACATACGGTTACCAATAAGCCTTTGATCATCCCGCAAGGAGCGCCAAGCGCGCCTGCTTGGAACCGGGAAGAATATTCGCATCGAGCGAACAACACCCCCTCGCCCTCATTTCCAGTTCCTTCAGCTGAGCGATAAACCCTGGTCTCGGACACACAGCAGGCCTCGCGCGCACGAGCAACCCAAGCGCGTCCTTCAGCGACATAGAACATTTCACGACAAGGTAGGCTGCAATGATCGTCGGAGAGCGAGATACCCCCGCGACGCAGTGGACAAGAACCTTCCCTCCGCAGTCCCTAGCATCTGTGATGACCTGGTTGGCTTTATCAGTGGCCGTGTAGATGGAGGACATATCCTTGTCCAAAAGTTGCAAGCGGTGGTATTGGACATTGGGGTGGTCAGGGCAAGCAGGCGCCCTGCCAACGCTGATGATGTGGGTAATGCCGGCTGAATCAATGAATGATTTCGATGCGGATGTGTAAGGCCCGAGGAGGAGGTACGGTGGAACTACCAATACTGCAACTCCCCTTTTGCTGTGCCTCCCGTCCATAGACTGCTTGGTCATTTTGATACTGAGAAGGTAGTGAGCGAACCGGCCTGGCGGAACTGATGTCACCCGGTATTTGAAAAAGACGGATGTAAGCGTGTCAGCTCGGGGACCTTCGTTCGCTCCGAAATATGGCGGTTACTTGTACTGGCCCGAGCATCAAGAACATACACAGAACTAAGATTTCATTTGCCAACGCAAAATGAGCTGAATATTCCGCCTAAGACTTCCTCAACACCAACATCTAGCCCAGAAACAGAACCAATCGCACGGGCTGCATACCGTAGGGACTCTGCAGCGATATCAATTTCAGACGGAGCTGTGAGACGAAGCGGACATAGGTATGATGCACCAGCGAGGCATATTGGATGTACTTACAGAATGCAACGAACTCTTCCAGGTGCATGACGGCTTGTTCAAGGAAATCCCTGTGGCGGGCGTGAGTGATGAGTGGGCTTGTGCAATCGATACCATCGGTGTATCTTGCAAGAAGGTTAGGATGTCCATGAAATTGGTAAAATGTAAAGTACCTTGTCCGTAAGACCTCTGCGAGACCGTCTAGAAACAGCTGAGTACCCTTCGATGTACGAAGACTCACTGGCCAGAATTGGGGCCGAATGTTGCTATCACAGTCATCGTCATACTCGTGGAACGTGAAAGACTGCTCCGAGAGCAGGCTCGTGATCATATCAGACTTGTTCAACAAGAAAAGGGTATTCGGTTTCAAATGGCCCTTAACCTCATCCGGGAGTCTAACCCGAGCATTGCCCGAAGAGGACAGTACATCAGGAAGGGATAGAACACAAAGAGATAGATCAGCTTCTTTGATGCTAAGGGTAAATGTTGAGAAGACAATTCGGTGCGATGTATCATGACTCGCACGTACGCGTTGCCTGCACGGCCCACTCCTATCTTTTCTACAGTATCCACGGTTTCTCGCAGGCCAGCGGTGTCACTCAGAACAACAGGAAAGCCTCCGATATCCAAGGTGAGCGTAAGCACGTCTCGTGTAGTACCTGGAATGGGAGATGTGATGGCCGCATCACGCTGGGCTACAATGAAGGGTTCGAATCAGGGTCCCAGGAGGCGCTAAGTACATACCAAGAAAATTGAACAAGCTACTCTTTCCAGCATTCGGAGGCCCGAATATAGCAAGCTTAATTCCGGAGCGCAAAATCTCCCCGCGGCGGTTATCATCCAGGTGAGATCGAATGGAGTCGATAATGTTCATTGCACGGTCGCGAGCTAAGGCTGCTTCAGACAATAATGCAATTGGGGAAGTAAAGGACCTGCCTTCTTTAATCATGACTTCCTGGCCAAGTTCATCCACATCCTCTCCAAAATCGATATAACCTTCAACAAAAACTAGGCATTCCAGTATCTGCGACCTTAGTGCTTCATACCGCGCTCTCGCAGTCCCCTGTGAATTTTTGGGGTAGGCTCTAAAATCAAGCAACGATAACTCCCACCTCAGCTCCACTGATAGCAACTCTTCTTTGAGCTTCTGTTTCAGCATCTATCAAGTCACGTAGGCCCTCGACTTGGGTGAGATCGAGTCGTCCGCCCTCAAAGGCAAGCCTCGTAAACTCGCCTGGGGCAGCAGGTCGACAATACGGCAGCTTGGCAAGTGCACGTAGAACAGCAGAAAGTACTGCTCGCCCAGAGTGAATGTGAAGCTCTAGTGTATCCTCCGTAGTAAACGATTTTGGCCCTTACGTGGTCAATTAATATTCTGCTACCTACAACTAGACAGGACTCACCCTTGAAGAATACGGTCAAGCTGTCATCGAGTTTCTCACCAGTCTCTGGATCAACAACGTGTCTGCGCTGCATCATCCATGGAGTCGGTGTGTTTCCAGACTTCGATTTGCGCGTCACTCGTCGCCAGACGTCAAGAGCGTCCGGCCCAGAAACTCGAACGACAGCGATGCCTGCCTTCCCAGGAGGAGTGGACAGCGCGTATATAGTCTTACGCTGAGCATCAGATAACGCGACCTCCGACTTCGTGGACAGAGTTGCATGACTGGCATAGCCAGCCGCGACGAACCGCCTGTCAAGGCGGTGTAAATTGCAGTTCCAGATGGAATTTCTATGTAGAACGACGGAAGCAACGTTTAAGATTGAGGCATGTGGATGCTTCACAGCCTTTTGAATGGTGCTGCCTCGCCATAGCTGTAACATTCACTGCCCTCGAGTTCCAGCTCGCCGCCAGTCACGACCAGGAGATGACAGACGCGTTTGCAATGAGCTAAAAAGCTGTAGTCGTGAGAACTTATAGTATGTAAGTCTTGGCACCCCTTGTCTTCCTATCGCTCAGCTGAGCACAAAGTCGTTCAAGATCTAGCCAAACAGCCCACTCCTGCCTTTCTTATTTCGACACCGTGCTACACAACTGCCATTGCATCGAGAATATTACTCACCAGTTAAATCAAGCCATTCAACATGGGTCAAACACGTTTGTATATTCTCCTGACACATCTATCTCTCACTTACCCCACAATGAATAGCATCACAGTTTATGGAGGACATGCAGAAGCGGTCCAACTGTGCGTTCTACGCGCTAAATCACATCTGTTTTCTGAGATGCTCATTCGATTGTGCTATGCAGTCACATCAGCTGAACTGGAGAGATTGAAGAAACGCTTCATGAAGCTAGACAGGTGCGTCTACATAATCTCATCAAAATGACCATCATTGCTAACGATTTCATGATGCACGTACAGTGACGGCTCAGGCTCCATAGATCGCGAAGAATTTCTGCAAATACCGCAAATAGCTACCAACCCATTAGCCTCCAGGATGATTGCAATCTTTGATGAAGAGTGCGTCGAGGATTTTAGGCAACTGCCTGGCGAATTCACATCATTTAATTCTTAGTGGAGGAGGTACTGTGGACTTCCAAGAATTCGTGGGTGGGTTGAGTGCATTTAGCAGTCGAGGGGGGCGAGAGGAAAAGCTACGATGTACGTCTCTATTTTTGATCCATCAATATGATCTAATCTCGTGATGAAGTCGCATTCAAGGTTTATGATGTAGATCGAGATGGTTTCATTTCCAATGGAGAGCTGTTTCTCGTGCTGAAAATGATGGTGGGGAATAATCTCAAGGTCTGCACGCGTTTATCCAAGTGTGTTTGGAACACCGTATAATAACATTGTTTATGAAACAGGATCAGCAACTACAGCAGATTGTCGACAAGACGATCATGGAGGGCGATCTAGATCGTGATGGCAAACTAAGCTTCGAAGAGTTCGCACAGATGGTGTCAAACACGGTTAGAGAGATTTTCCTCGTTTTCTTGCTGATAACTCAATCTTTTTCCTCCAGGACATTGTCAAGCAGATGACGCTTGAAGACCTCTTCTAAGTTCTGACAACAACTGATGAACATTCATGTTCCCTCATACCTCGCTGTGTACTCGTTGTCTGTCATGCTTGCATCATCTCCCATCCATCATATAGTGGCAACTTACATGTAGTATCGCCTTTGTTGTAGAGTATATGTCTCAGAATACCATAACACCATCACGAAAACAGCTCGGATCGATCAAGACAGGAATGACGCTGATCATGAATATGTCAAAACGGTTCAATGGAACTCAAATAACATGAGAAAGGTTCTGAATATGTAACGCAAGCAGATGGGATTCCGGAAATGCTACATAGCAGGCCTTTCAGATATATGTTTGTCTCATTTGCACGAACACAAATATGTGCTTCAACTGTTGCAGATACTTGCTTGTCGGTGTCCCACTGGTATCAGGGCCTTTGACCTAATGCCGCTTTTTGACTCATTGATTTTTTCTCGTTGCCTTTGCCCTACAGCTTGTATTTGCAATGTCACCTAGGCTCTGAGATCCATTTTGCGACTAATAGTAATTAGAGTACCAGAAGGAACCAATACTAGTACTTCAAGAGAAGGAATAATGGCAATGTATTCCGCTCGCTGCTCGTCGGTGATCTTCACATCACTACACATGATATGCTCCAGGGGACAATTTGACCGTGCCAAGAATGCCTTCAACTCCTCATGAGGCAATTCTACACCGTAAAACATAAGAACGCGTAAATTAGGGAGCGTGAGCGCATTGAACACGTCAGAGAGTAAGTTTTGTCGGATGAAACTTCCGCCAATGAACAAGGATGATTGAAGATTCGTGTGCGTGAATGGCTCCAATCAGTTATTGTGATCCTCCCAGGTTATCTAATGAGGAGAGGTTGGGACATAGGTAGAGCAAGTGACGGAAGTCATGCTGTTCGTCTATATTGATCTTGACAAGTTTAAGGTGCCATACCTTATTGGAAGCACTAGAAAAGCTGTTCAACAGGTCGCCCGTAGTTCCTGTCGATAACACAAAAGATGAGGTAGCAGACCTTGAGTGGCGAAGGAATACAGTCATTCCTTCTCTACCGGACGACCTTCAAAATTGTTGTGAGTAGGGCAAGCCGAGATCACGCGTCACACATGCTCGTCCACGACAAAAAAATCCCGTCGAAGCTTCCATTACAGCATTACGCGGCAAAATATCCAAGCCACGTTACCGAGCCTCTTTTGAAAGGTGACGTAACGCCATTATGCAAAATTACGCTACCTTTCAAAAGAGGCTCGGTGGCACGAGAAACTTGTAGACGCAGACCACCAACCATCGTTGAACAATGTTTGAGCATCCTCGTCGATCGATCTCATCCTAGTGCGACATTGACACACGAACCAAATAAATATCATTCAGTCTCCATAAGAAAAGGTTCCGAACAAAGCAAGCACGAATAAAAGTCCTAAATGAAGTTTGTATTTCAGGTTGCTGTCTGCACCCTGGGAGATAATAATTGGTCAAGCGAGCTGGTTAGTAGTAAACAGGCACTTACTGAATGAACCACGTCTGGTCAGCAGGAACACAATTACCACCATGAGCATTCTGCGTGGACTGGCAGTTAAATGCGACATATTCGACGGTGTTAGCCTACATGTTTGAGAGTCAGCTACGAAAAAAAACTTATCACGTAGATTTACCCAGTCAGTTCTGCAGTATGTCTCGTTGAAGCTAGCCTGGTTCACGAAGAACGTCTCGCAAGTGGAGTACTGCATATAGATAGTAGTTCCACTCTACTTTAAAGCATCAGCTCAGGCTCTCGTGACTACATTAAACGTACCCCGATGTCAAAAAGCGGACCTGCGAATGCCATGCGTCAGAAGAAAGTCGTAAACATATGTATGAGCACTATTCACCGACGTTCTGACTATCGTACAAGAGAGCATCCTGGATGACTTGACAATCATATGGGTTTGGACCACCACCTGATGGAGCAAAGCAGTTGGTAGTACCTTGGTGTTGTCAGCTGTGAAAGGTAGAGCAGTCGGCGGAGTAAAAAGTGACGCACAGGTATCTGCGCAGACATTCGTCTGGCGCCGTTCAACACCGCGTTTCTGAATGGTGTTCGAGCAGGCTAAAGTATCGACCTTAACATCTGAGTTCTCCCCGGTGAAATAAGACGAGATGACGGTCTTGTCCTCGCATGTAAATGCTAGATGGAGTCAGACACATCAACGACTGCATATAATCGCCTTATAACGGTTATACACACAGGAAGCTTTAACTGCGACAGCAGCAAGCACCGCAATAAAGGCAAGGTGACAGTGAAGGAATGGTTGCATATTACTGGGATAGACTTGGATGAGTTAGAAGCTGGCAGTAGAACCGACGGGTTCTTATGTCTTCACTCAGTTCTCAGTGTGGGGTAGGAAGCCCGGTTTGCTAATCATGAGTAGGTCATAAAGAAAGAGTGACTGTACCAAGAGTCCTTCTATGGTCGGCCTAAGGTCACTAAGCGCAACTGGCTATGGCTCCGTTTTGGCTCCTGATATGCTCTTCGATGCCACACGGTGGTGTCCAACCGGAAACATCACGGCGTCTTCTTTTTCTCCGTCTCTGATCTTGGTTAACAAGTCCCACCTCATCGAATGCGGAGGACGCCACTGATGGCAGCCTGGTCCATGTGACTCGTTCAGGCGCATACTTCTCCATATTCTAATGGATAAACTTACCATAAATACATTGGGTGCACATTGTCAGCTGCTACTCATAGAAATGGCCGAGGAACCGGAGTGTCTCCTGAGCAGCAGAGCTCAACTGTCTGTAAGTAAATAAGTATCCAGGGCGAATGGATAGCTTGCGTAGGTTACACAGCGAGAGCAATCCTTTTTTCGGTTGAAAACATACTCACACTATCGAAGGCCGCGGTATCTTCACCATGCGGAATTCAGCGACTCGGAGATGGCGCGTGTCACGGTGCGGTCGCACTTACTGCTGAGCGTCAAGTCTGACTCGGAGGAAGTTGATCCGGCACCAGTAAAGATGCCAGCGAATATCATATGTGAAAGACCAGTAACTGGCCCATAGTAATAGTAATACTATGGCACTAGTGTTGTAGTTCGAGGCAGACTCTGCCTCAGTGTACTTCGTTTAGGGCAGTAGTTTCGAAAACTATTGCTTGGAACGAAGTACACTGCAATGTTATGGGCCTCACGTAGAGGACATCCTTATCACGCCAACGGGGGACTTGCGAACAACACGGAGTGGCAAAGGATACGGATGCACATGTGTTCAGAGGCGCTGATGAGGTTCAGGGAAGCGGAGTTACAACACTACTGCTGGGAACATCTGGTTATGCCATGTTTGCTCCGAGTCCTACCGGATCCGACGGCATGCACCAGTAAACAAAAGTGGCTCGAGTACTCCGTCTAAGCTCAGCTGGTCGCACTCTGTCAAACTATATCGCCCTCGCCTTCACAGGTACGGGGGAAACTATTGTAGGCTCCATTGCCATCCGACTGAGCAAGGTTGTATGTCGGTAACGCCGACTCGGACGCCCACAAGTAGTGTAACTTACTCCTAACTGCAACTCCTAGCTAACCAGATCAACCACCAAGAAATAAAACCCACTACAGTGGTAGCGGTAAAAGTTGCGCAAGTTGCCAGTACCATCTTCGTCTTCACATCTCCGAGTACCTTGTCATTAGCAAAGAAAATACAGGTATTTGAAGAGGCGACAGTTACCTCAGAAGTCTGTCCTTCCCCTGATACCATTACATAATGTACTGCAAAACTTCCTGGCCCATTCACCAGTGTATTCCAATATAACGGTATGATTATTTGACGGGTCATACTGACCATGAACAGATTCCAGACCTTGAAACCCCATACTCTTAGATTCCCCAATATAGGCCAATGTCATACCTCTGCCGAGCTCGGGGCAGATATCAACACATATCATGTGTCTACTCCTTCTCAGTGCGTGGTGCCACTGACACCCTCAGCATCAGTTGAGGCCCATACTCAGCTTCGCCCTCTACTGTTGGAACCATCACCAAACAAGCCTCCCGCCGAACCCGTTCAGACTTATCAGTTAGTGCCAACTCAAACTTTCCAACTATTTCCGTCATAAATGCTTGCATTTCGATCACCCTGTATGCATCATGAGCTCACTCCGCCTCTGCGGGACACCTGATAAATCACTTACGCGAAACGCCATCCGATGCAACCCCTCACACCTCCGAGGAATGTCATTCTGGAGAAAGTTGAGGTTTATACGTGTCGTGAGGGCGGAAATAGACGCTTACAAGTTGGCGTACACTCCCACCGACGTAAATTTCTTGTCTGATGCTGTGCCATTGAGCCATCTTTCTGGATTGAACATATGCGCATCTTCGCCCCAGAGGTCCTTATTTCTGTCAGAAATGAGCACATCGTCAAAAGGCGTCACGTGGGACCGCCTACCTGTTGTACGCAGCAATTGATGCGACAATCCGTATACCCTTCGGTATCGGTAACTGATGGATGACTTTCCCGGACCGCGTGGTAATCGGCTGTAATAGCGGAAGGATGTCGTCTTGGCTGGCGTACCGGTGGACCTCATATATCACAGGGCAAAATCTCAGAACCTCCTGCAATAACAATGCAGCGTCACAATAGCCCCACGATGTTACACGCCATCACGCACCTTTACAACGGCAGTAGTGTATGACATAGCGTCAAGATCAGCCATCGTGAATTCAGTATCCCCACGTGCGAGCACAGTAGCTTCTGTTTCCCTGATCTCTTCCCGCAAGCGGGATTGAATGTCAGGTCTCTTGGCTAGCTCGAACAGTGCCCAACTGAGAGTGTTTGCGGTTGTCTCATGCCCTGCGAAGAGGATAGTACTGTATCATAGCGATCCAAGATCAGTACGTCGCACTATAGAAATACCTTGTGCACCCACCGCATCTGTGCAAACAGTTCTTCGTCCGTCAACTTCGCCTTCGCATCTGCATCCATATTGGCTTTGACTATGCTTTCATCAGATTTGCTAGATTGGAATGAGGCTGCGAACCCACCAAGCAAGCTAAATACATCTCGACTGCCCTTGCCCTGTAATAGCATTTCCGCCTTGTCTTCCACCATTTGCTTTGCAACGGACGTAGCTATGATGCCTGTCTCACGCATGCGCACAACACGTGGATTTTTACCATTGTTTCCGAAATATTCGAGAATCCGAAGCGGGATGTACTTTGTAATTCCCTGAAAGAATATCTGCCCGACCGACGGAGCTGCGAATAGGTTGGTCCTATGACCAAGAACGAATTTAGTACATATCAATTAAGGGCAACTGGAGATGCCTGGCAAAAGTCAAAGACTGACATCATACTGCCGTATGCACGGCCAAGTTCGTTTTCGTTGTTGTCAATGGAGCCGAAGCGGATATCAAAAGCAGCTGAGTCGGAAGGAGATGAGGGCAAACGTCACTGTGTACCTGCATAAATTTCACCTTCTCCGATAGCATCAAAGGTTGCACGGGACAGCCATTTTGGAATATTGAATACTGCCGACTGCTCCTTGGAGTTACTGATAATGTCCATCCACTTGTTGCTCATCTGTGACGAACCACAATGTTGATGAGTGTTGAGAAGGTACTGAGTGCTTTAGGACCTACGGATTCCACGCAGCCTTGGAATATTGGCAAGAAGGCTTTGGACTCTGGTGCACCAAATCCAGGCAGCATCACTTTTCGATGTCGTTTGTGATCGTCGCCTTCAAAAGGTTAACAACAGATTATCTCATGTTTGTGTCTCGTGGCCAGAAACATACCATCCGCAAATAGAATTCCTCTTCCGTTGAGCAGCAGAGAGAGGATTCGGCGATCTTCCTGTTTGGGGAACCGATAGCCTGACTTTGCAAAGATGTACTGCAAGGCGGCAGGGTCAGAAATCATCAATTGGTCTTCCTATGAATCGGCTAATCAGAACGTGTATGCAGTAAGTGCGTATGTCATGACATACACCAAATAAGCTCTTGAAGCGAACGACATCCCCATACTGAGCTTGCCACTTGAAGTCGGTTTCTGCTGCCTGTGATTGATAGAGCTCTTTCACATTTCCTGGTGGTCACATCAGTAATCGAGGAAGCCATCCAAAGAAATAGGACATACCCATAATAAATGATGCAGACTCTGGGCCGGGAACATCTGCCAAAGAGATACGAGTGTACCGACGGTACACCTTATGGGCGATCACTAGAGTCACGAAACCAGCAGCGACAGAGACAGGATCCATGTTATGAGAGAGTATGGTCTCAAAAGGCATGGGAAGCCAGTTTTATTGGTCTCTCGTCGGACGGACTAGATGACATACCAGAAATTATGCATTCCAAAAGATTGCAAATGGGCATGCGCGTCGGGTTGTATATATTAATGTTAATCGATGCGTGAATTCGGCATCATTGACGTAGCTTGCAAAACGAAACACTGAAAAAAGTGATCGTGGCGAGTCACAAGCTGTCATATAAATGTAGGGATTTAGCATTTGACGTCGGTTGGCACTTGTTCAGAAACCGCTTGCCGAATAACTCTGGGGGTGTTTATGATGGCAACTGATACGTGGCAACAAATATAATTTTGATTTCCGCATTCACGACCTGGGAGTAAGGGCAGTGAGCGTTGCTAGTCTACTACATAGATCATATCGATGAGTCTGTTTGATCATCATCCGGTCGTCAGCGCTTGATGCAAAGCGTCGCTACAAAGTTGCCGATTCTGCTGCTGTAGTACGACTCGGACAGTAGTGTATGACTCGCGAAATTATTGACTGCCTTCTGGCCGGTTTACGGGACGTCTGTTCCCGCCAATAATGCGATGTCCACGGACTCTGCGCGGCAAAGACCTTCTGGTCTCGAGCTGAAGATCTCCTCACTCCCACCTACCGTATGCGGCATCAGGACAAAGTTGTTACAAGTAACCGTGAATCAGTCGGACCGTGACCATCCGGCCCAATATGATCGGGAGCTTCTGCTCCTAACAATCTCATGTTCAGCGGAATTGCGCGGCAAAGACCTTCTGGTTTTGAGTTGGGGGTCTCTTCGCTCCCGCCTATCGTACATCAGCAAGGGTTGCAATTGCTAGGTTGCACTTTGTCTGCGAATTTGCCGAATCATGTGGAGAGGTCACGGTAGCTACTAGCTATGCAGATACGACTGTCAATCACATGTTCTAACCTAAATCTTACGGTTTACAGATTCGCCCGTAAATTAGCCGACGTCACCGTCCAAGCTGTCGAACATTTACAGACGAGCTCCTTTCTGCTACATAAGTAATTCTTACGGGAAGTCAATTAATACCAGGATCTTCTCGATTGCGCTACTAACAGTACGGGTACATTCAGATCCACTTCCAGGACCGTGCACGGTACTCATGCTGATTGAGATGTTGCAGATAGGTCACTTTGGGGGATTCCTGATGATGTTGGTGTGCGCATAAGCTTTGGAAGGGTATAACCACCCGCAGCTTCCTGTCGAAGGTGTAAAATCATGCTTCCCGATCATGACCAAGGCTACGACGTAAGGTATGCAAATGCTGAAAATCATTTGTGCGAGTTCTTGCAAGGTAGGCAGGAGCTCAAGGATAAACTTCAGGAGATGGGGTTACAATTTACAAGTGGGTGCTGTTGACTATTGACACACCGCTTGGGCCTGAGCCATGAACCGAAGTCCTCGTACGCAACTATGTAGCCCATACACCAAGATCACCGTCTTACTTTTTTACCGTCCTAAGGCAGTTCATGGTGAGAACTTCCAGCTGAGATCGTAAACAGAGGAACATCCCTACCGGCTCACTCTCGCAGACGTCCATGTCATCATCGCGTTCTCTTTTCAGGTCAGCGGAGTCAATATCCAATGCAGAATTATCGGACGCCAAAGAATGTTCAGGAAAAGGGCAACGCCATGTGATTATCTTTGAATCCTCGCCTCCCGTGACGAGAACTTCATGCTGATGTGGCCGGTAAGTACTAAATGTCGTTGCACCAAAGGAACTCACATTTTCATCCCATAAAACCGAACGGACCACTCCAGCGTGCCCTCCTGCCCACACCGAATTTATGGTCCATGGCGTAGATGAGTCCGCAATATTCGAGCTTGAGAGGAGGGCCACATCACCCCTACGTCGAGAGGTCAACATGAAAGGTTGCGGCCACAGATATAGGCCACATACTCATTCGAACCAACGAATACAGCAAGGTTGCTGTCAGCTCGTTTTGTATTCTGACAGGTTATAAGGTAATCTGTTACCCAAGTTCGCCCATGACTATGAACGGAGGGGTGGCGAATATCGCAATTCTGCAACATGTCAAGCTTTGTGCGCCATCATGAGAGTCTAGCAGATCGGAGGGTGACAAAAATGTACCTCGTTTGACCAGCAGCTGAACGTCTCCATATCGCTTGCAGCCCAGATACCAGCGGTGGACGAGCCGCGGATCCATCCTGCTTGAGATATGCTACATCCCCAACTCCCGACATTTAAAACAGCTTCATCCTCGTCATCTTCTGCAGTATTTGATGTGCTAACAAGGCCATCTGAGGAAGCTGATAGTAGGATCTGTCCAGATGTTGGAGATGGGCTATTTTTTAGAAAGTGTACAGCAGTGATGTCGTCCGAATGCGTTGAACCGTGAACACGGAGAGGAATGGTTGGTTTTCGAGGGTCCCTTTGATTTCATTTTAAAGTTTATAGACTATATTAAGAAGGTTTGACCTACCAGTAGAGGATGAATGCATCCTCCTTCTGTAAGTCGGTCCCCGCAGCAACAGTCAAGCCATCATGAGAGGCATCGCAGGACAGAAGGGTACGAGAACGTCCAGATGCTGCCACTAGTTACCAACAGTACTCTTGAGTTGTCAAATGTGAAGGTCCAGTGGTAAAGTACGAAGCACATACTTTTCATGCTCGGAGCACCAGAACGTTCGTCCCAGGCAATCACGCAACCATCCTTACCGGCAGATAGAAGCATATGGTGATCAGATCCTCCAATATGTTTAACCGTCTTCAAGGCCGTGGTAGCGTTGTCGTGGCCTTTGAGGGTCTGGACACGTTGCAGGGATGATTTGTCAAAAAGATGGATTGCATTTGAAGGCGAGGAGGCAGAAGAAACATAGTAATTTCCTAGCGATGTCAATGCAAGAACGTAGGTTCCATCGGAGTGGGCAGTGGACTTTATTGTTGAAGAGATGGTCTCAAATGAAGGAGACTCGAGCAAGGACATGATTGCCTGGATCCAAAGGAGGTCAGGGTCTGTTGATTGCAGTGCTAGATTATATCAGCAGATTATCCGTGGTATACTTACCTCACAACGAGCTTCCATCAAATCTATCAACCGTTATTTCTTCACCACCACCACCACCTACGACCGCCAGCTTCCCACCGCCAGCTCGATTTTCGAACACCCACGCTCTTTTCAGCCCACATTCGTTTTACAGTTACTGCGTTTCGACCAGAAAAGGTTCCGTGAATCTACCTGCCAAGAATAAGTCTTTCACCGCATCGCTTTCTATTTTACTCCACCCCACAACATGACCCGTCGTGGTGAGTATTTTGCCCGCTTGGATTTTAGAATATGAAGATTGAACGTATCGTATAGCTCCTCGTATCCACCGTCTCCCTCAACGTCTCGACTACAACCTGATCCCTGCACCTTTGGGTGGGTTGCCCGTGTATATCTGACACCGCAACGTTAATCAAATCACTACAGATCTTTCTCTTCCGCTGGCTACGGAAAAGTCTTCTTTGCCAGCGATCATCGTGACTCCCTCCTCTCCCGCGCCTGACGCACCTGAGTACTACATAGCGTTCTTGACCCCTCCCCCCAAGCCTACGCTTCGCGACCGCGTCGCCGAGTACTCCCCTTTCCAGCCACAGCTGCCCTTGAAAGCTCGAACGGCTATCATCATTTCCCTCACACTCTTCATTCTCTTCTGCCATCTTCTGGTTCACCTTGCTGTCCGCCACCCACACTTCGAATTCTTCGCGTCCTCTGGTGACATAACTTCACTTAAAGTAGATTATCATCAACCCCCAAAGTCATTCTGGGACTCGTTTGACTTGGACTTCAAATCTTTCTGGAATGGATCCATGGCAGGAGATAAGCGAAGTTTCATCATAGAAGATCTTTCTCAAGCAGCCCATCGCTAGATTTCATAGGCAGGTTTACCATGTTTCATGATGTTCAGTGTAGACCTTGATACAGCGTCTATATAACTTTACCCCGCCATGTTTCCCATGCATCTACTGACATATCAAAGTTATGTTGACTGAGCTGACTTATTCGTTCACAGTATACTTTCAATTTTATTTTGTGTGTATTTATTGTTTCCACAATATTAGGCTGAAGTCTTCCGCCTACTTGCTCGTGGTAACTGCACAGTAAGCGCTCGGCCTCCTAGTTCAGCCCCCATCTGCACACAGTAACATATTGTGTCCGCGATACTTGAGTTCCCAGGCTTGTATGAGGAACCAATGCATTCTCAGTGATTAATATGATTACTTACCGTTTTGAGTTCGCGCCGAGGCTGCTACTGGGTTCCTTGAATGACTTATAAATAACAATATTCTCCTCGCGTTTCTTCGGTATAAACTCTAAGTAAGCAAATACTCCTTCAGCCTTATCTCGCTGAATGGCGACGTTCTCAACCATAACAGTCGTCACGGTCCGTCCACATCTTGGTCAGAAGCAGAACACGGACTGTACTCACTCGCGGCCAGTCCAACAATATGCTTCATACGGCTGTTTTATCGTTTTCTTCCCTTACTCACGCTTGCTTCGCGTGTTACAGTTGTCTTCGGCGAGATCGTATTTATTTCAGTGCGGTGGAGCCAGCATCTATGAGCTGCTCGCTCTCCCGCTTTTTCGAAGGTTCTAGCTAGGACAAGACAGCTATGGCTTCGGGAGAAATGTTCAATCCTGAATCTGTATCTGACCATTGCTTGTCATCGTCATCGGTCACAGGGACATATGATTCACCGCCGTCGTCACGATCCCCTGAAATCGATTCTGCTCAACATGTCGAGGCCACAATGGACATTTCTTCCTCTAGCCGTAATCCCTCCAATTATGATGTGGCGACTTTGTCGCAAGTTCTGTTGGGAGTACGTGCAACGGCAACATCGCCTTCGTCGACTGACAGGAGCCATGCTACGTCAAATGCTATAGCCACCCAGGAACTTGTGTCCCCTGAGACAACAACCAAACCCTCGTTTTCACCCACCTGGTTCACTCATTCGCATGCATACGGATATCAGCACACTGACCGAGGTCACTTCTCAGAGACTTGGAAATCACATCCCACCTTCCTTCCTCTACCAGTACCATCTTCAATTTCTTCCACAACCCCTGCTACCAGCTCTTCGGGTGTATGGGTCACGGGAGAAAGTAGCGGAATAGCATCTGGTCACAGTTCATCGGGACCGACGCCTACGGCTGCGCAGACGACGGTTGTCACTTCATTCCCATATACTACAGTAATTGTAAGGTGCGCCCCAGACACAAGGATAAATGCATGCAATTGATCTTTGTTTTAGTGGCGCTTCGTCCCCTTCGGTTTCACTAGATGGCACCACGCTAATTACTTCACACTAGTCTTCGGGGACTAATACAGCACTAACCATCACCTCCGAATGGACATCAGGAGGGCACACATACGAAACAACAGTGACGTTGGAGAGCATGAATCCTAACAGTGTTCATCCAACTGCCACGTCTGCCACGACTAGTTCTGAGTCCAGGTGAGCATTTTCATTTTATATTCGTGCCTAGTCAATGTTTATTCTCGTTGAAGCCGCCTTGCCATGATATTGGGACCCGTTCTTGGAGTCTCTTTTCTGGTCGCTCTCGGCGTCATATTCTGCAAATGCTGCACTTACCGACAACGAGCATCACGGTGGGCTCAGTTGACTACCCAGTCTCCACAGTCAAGTCATGGAGACCAGCGCCGGTTGCTGCGAGACACAACTCCATCCGACGCAACACCCACTTTGCTGGGAGGACAAATCTTTACTCCCCCGCCTGCGAGAACGAGATCTAACTGGCGACGCTCCCAAGCGGACAACTCGTTGCAGATCAGCCAAGGGCAGGCTGTCACATCCAACCCTTTTGAGAATGATTCTTTCAGGGATTGTTCACAGACCACCGAGTTTCCACGAAACAATCACCGCGATTCTATCGAGTCTGTCTCAACGCGGATGTATTTTCTCCCTGGTTCTGGCGCAGAGTCGGAGATATTCCGTAGTATCAGTACGCTTGAGACGACCGTCAGTTCGGAGTTGAATTTTGTCGTTCCCGTTCCGTCAGACACGGCGTCTACTTATTCGTCGTATTTTTCTCCGACCGGTCATTATCGTGCCCGGCCTGAAGACAAAGAAGAGAAGTCGTTGGAGCAGGATGATAACAATATCCTGCCTTCTTATGTTCCTGGAACGTTCTTGCCGGCCGCTAGTGCGCGCTTGAGGGCTCTGTTGGATGAGGCGCGTAGGAGTTAAGTAGTACATACGTTAGACGTGACCGTGGGAACATACAAAAACTACTCTTTTGCAAAAGTTTTACTGCTTTTGGACGTTGCCGCGGGTAGTGCCACAGTACACCGCCAGACTTGCAAAAGAGCTCGTTAGCGTCTTCTAGCCTGCGACGTACTACCATGGACGCGCTTTTCGTGCCTCTCGCATCTGCGGTTGGCGCATCCGTCGACCAGATCAAGGTGGGCAGCCTTTCATCAACATCTTCCAGTGGACACGAACTAACCTACTTTTTGTGCTAGCTCATCTCATGTCTACTAATAGCATACCCCCTCGGGAGTCTCTTTATTCGTATACCATCATCTCAACCCAATCTAAAGCACTGCTTCAATCTGCTCGTCTCCGTTTTCTTTCTCATACCAGTGTTGAACCTGTCATGGGGGTTTGTCCAGCTATTAGGAAGTGTTCTTGGGACGTATTTCATTGCGGCTAATGTAAAAGGTCCCAACATGCCATGGATAGTTTTCACGTATGTTGTATCCTCTGAACTCAGGAAACGTGTGCTCACTGGCTGGGACTTCCCGCAGTTTCGTCATGGGCCATCTTACCATAAAGTAAGGGATATGAAATGTGTCTGACATCAGCGCTGATATTCCTCCGTTCCAAGTCACATTATACGAGCATTTTTCAACCTGAGCTATGAGACGGTTGAAGTCACAGGTCCTCAAATGGTGCTAGCTATGAAACTTACGACGTTTGCATGGAATGTCTATGATGGCAGGGTAGCTCCAGAAGTAAGCTTATAATGCTCGCTGCGGTAACTCTTGTTAATTTCCGCAAAATCAGGACCTAGACAAATGGCAGCTGCAAAAGCGGGTCACGACGTATCCTACCTTGCTCGAGTTCCTTGGATATTCGTGAGTCCCTCTTCAATGTCTCCTACCTTGGATGTCATAATATTTTTTTTTCCGGTAGCTTCTATTTCCCAGGCATTCTGGTCGGACCATATCTTGACTACGCATCGTACATGTCCTTGATCGATGAATCACTCTTCAAGTCTGCGGAAGGCAAGGGCGGTAAAGAAAGGGCCATACCAGACGGCAGAAAGCGAGTAGCGTACAGAAAGATGCTGAATGGTTTGGTCTTTTTGGGAATCTTCGTGGTTTTGGGTCCCTCGTTCTACTACGGCATCGCGGTCACGCCGTGGTTCGTAACCAAAGGATTTCTTTACAGGTTTGTTGCATCGCTTCAAGGTTGATGTATTGCTGATGCACTTGGATGCAGGATGGCCTATTTCCAACTCTGTGGATTCATTGAGCGGTCCAAGTACTATGCAGTTTGGACACTCACAGAGGTGGGGGTTTCGTGTGCTGACCTACAGATCCAACGCTAACGTAGGCGATCAGGGTGCAAGTATTTTGACTGGTTTAGGGTTCACCGGGTTTGGCCCGTCAGGCGAGTCTACATGGGAAGGTGCCGCCAACGTCAAATTCCTAGAAATCGAGGTTCCTTCGAACTTCAAAGTTCTACTTGATTCGTGGAACATTAACACCAACGTCTGGCTGAGAGAGTGCATATACAAACGTGTAACCCCCAAAGGCAAGAAGCCTGGATTCCGCAGTTCTATGTTAACTTTCGGCACGAGCGCCCTCTGGGTAGGTCCTTGTGGGATTTTACGCACCTGTGCTGACTATCTTGTAGCATGGAATTGCGATGGGCTACTACATGACTTTCCTTTTCGGTGGATTCATCACTACTGCAGGCCGCCTCTGCCGTGCCAACTTACGCCCGTTCGTACTGCCCCCTCCAGGAGCACCTATGACAATGACGAAACGCATTTACGACTGGACCGGAACTATCCTCTCCATCGCTATTCTCAACTACGTCGCAGCACCGTTCATGCTGCTTTCCTTTGCGGATTCTGTTGAGGCTTGGCGTAGGCTTCATTGGTATGGCTTTTGGATGGTCGGTTCGTCGCTGGCTTTCTTCTGGCTGGGTGGTTCGAAGTTCTTGAAGGCTCTGCAAAAGAAAGAAGGAAAAATTGCAGAGAAGGTCGTGACTCCAGAATCTCACGTTATGCCACCACCTCTAGATGACGTGGCAGACGAATTCAAGGAGTTGCAGAAGAGGATGAAATAGTGGTCTGGGTACCATACCGGCACGATACCTACATACCGATCATCGCGATACCGACAATTTCATATACCTGAATTATCATGATGTAGCGCATTGTCTCAAACCTCTTGTAGATTGCAGTCGTCAATGCATTCTGAAGTAGTGCCTTCCTAAGAGACTCGCACTTGAACATAGGAAGTGCATAGGTGGGCATACAGAGCATTGGAGTAAAAAGGCGAAAAGATAATGTTTCGTAGTATAACCATAATGCACATGTGACCACAAGTCGTGACGCCTTCGTGCTGCCTCCAATGAATATTTTGTGAGGCTCTTATACCTTGAAGCCACGAGACTTTCGGCGACCACGGGCACGCTCGAACTGAGGGGAGAGCGTGAGATATAAAAATCTGTTTCACAACAAACAACACGTACTTTGCGACCCTTGGAGATGGTGTAAGGCTTCTTGTTCTTGTGAGGACCCATGCCAAAGTGCTTGACAGCCTCACGAGTGTTCCTCTTCCCCCGCAGCAATACGGTGTTGGAACCCGTAGGTGCACGAAGTGCAAGCTGATCCAACGTCAATGCCTCGCCCCCAGCGTTGAGAATGCGCTCCTTTGCAGCGCGCGTGAAGCGTAGAGCAGCGATTGAGAGCTTGGGCACCTCAACGAGACGAATGTCATCAGTGACAGTGCCGACAACGACAACAACTTTTGAGGCAAGATCGGGGGTGGCAGCGGTCTCTTTGACGATTCTTGACAAAGAGAGAGGGGGACGGTTGATTTTGGAGAGGAAAAGGCGATGGAGGATAGCCTAAGGAAAAAACATAACTTCAGTCAAACACCCAAACCGTATTCAAATCTATTCGACCTTGTTGAAATCCGAGTCAGTACGACGTGCTAGGAATCTGTAGAGCTGGAGAAACAATTAGCTGGAGTTTTCGTATAGACTGGATGTACATACTTTGGCGAGCAAAAGGAGGTAAGGATCCTCGCTTTTGGGGGCGGTCCGCTGGGCCTTCTTGACGTGGTGTGCCTTGATGTCGATACCCTAGAAGAGCGCACTGTTCAGTATACCTTCTGGACGCCGCTGCGGACGACAAGCTCACCATCTTGGTCTTGCCGATCTGTGCTGTTCGGGGACGTGTACAGGCGGCAACGGAGGCTTAAGGAACTATACAGTACGAACAAATAAGGTTTGGCGCGCGGGAAGTCGCGGGGAGTGAAAATTGAATTTGCCGTGTGAGACAAACAAAGCCAAATTCTTCTTCAACTTCAACCGCCATGGTGAGTCATTTTTTTTTTGGGGGTTGCAAAGTCAAAATTTTCTGGTTTTTTAACTTTTTGTTTTCTGTTAGGATCAATACGGAGAACCAGCTGCTCCCTCAGTGGACCCGTACTCTGATGCATACAACGCACCAGCACCTGCTGCTGCGTCAGAATCCAGGGAACGAGACGCTCCTGCTGCACGTGGTCGCTCTCGTTCTAGGAGCCCAGGAGCTCGCAGCAATGGTGGTTATCGTAGTCCTGCTCCCAGGCGCAGGTCCCCACCTCCCAAAAGGCCAACGCACGCTCCAATTGTATGTCTCACATGCCTCCTTCATGCTGTGTTGAAGCGCTTATGAGGCAAAGAAGGCGCCTAACCCCTCACAGGTACTGGGGGTCTTTGGATTAAGCATCAGGACACAAGAACGGGATTTGGACGAGGAGTTCTCTCGCTTTGGCAGAGTCGAAAAAGTTACGATTGTTTATGACCAGAGGGTACGGGGATTTTATTGACCTTTATGCCACCCTAACCCATGACACGTGTTTTCCAGTCCGACCGCTCTCGTGGCTTCGGCTTCATTAGGATGTCCACTACCGATGAGGCCGCTCGTTGCATTCAAGAACTCAATGGAATCGTACGTCCCTCCTTCCTGTGCATGTTCCCATTGCTGATCTACTGCATAGGAACTAAATGGACGACGCATTCGAGTTGATTATTCTGTCACCGACAGACCTCACGCACCTACCCCTGGAGAATATATGGGACACCGTCGCTCGACCAGGGACAGTTACTCGGGCCGCGACTCATACCACCGCGACTCCTATCGTGACTCATATCGCGACCGTGATTCTCGTCGTTCCGATCGCGATAAGGATAGAGACCCTTACGGTCGTGACAGCCGTGATTGGCGCGATCGTCGCAGCCCTCCACGCAGTGGTCGTTACTCACCTGATTACAGGAGGCGTGGTAGCTACTCCAGGAGTCCTCCTAGAGGTAGCAGCCCTCGCAAAGATTTTGATGGTCCTCCAGCCACTGGTGCAGCAAGCTCCTCTAACCAGGCTGAGAATGGTAGTCGTTGGTGAAGGTTCAGCTGTCATCGGACATTGTTTCAGCATCTCAAGGTGTGCCAGTCGTGGTCCCTTTGTTTCAGTTATCGATAGGCGAAAGCATGGACAAGAGGTCTCGTTCGTACAAGCACAAGTGATTGAAGAGGTTCATGGCGGTCATCCTCCAGCAAGCCTCAAGTTGGCAATGTTCTCGTTACTTCCCTATCTTGAAGAGAGCAAGACGTGGTTCTCGCGTTCGCTATTTCAGACAGAAAACCAAGTTCAAAATTTCATCCTCGACTATTTGCCTGTATCCGTTCCGCTTTTTCATATCGCTCTACTACTATGTTCTACACTATCAACTGTCCTTCCATGAAGAGTGGCAAGTCCCGAAATTGCGATTGCAAGAAAGGTCAGGCACAATAATCATGCGCATGCGCTGGTCAACATAATCAATGGGGTTGATCGTTGGCAGGCTTGTGTGGAAGCCCTCACAAACCAGGCTGAGCGAAACTTAGGTTTACTCATCTTGAATAACACATTTTGATACTAACGATGGCTCTATCAGGAGGCTTGGCTTGTGTATGGCGTTATCGATCAACAAGCAAATCAACAGGTGCATTAGCTCGGGCGTTTAATAAACTTAACGCTGTTGTCGGGAATCTCACGAACTCGTCGTGGTGAAATATAACGTCGCTATGTCGGATTCGAGTTATTATCGACCACCAGGATGCATCGTATCTTGACACGTGGTTGAGGGGAGATGTAGGGAAATGAAACAATGTAAGATTGTGCTATACCATCCACCACACGTGCTATCTTCGCCCTGAGCGGCGCTACCTCCTATCCCAGACTCTGCCCGGCACTCTCCCTTCGTATGTACGTAACTGGTACTATGTACTTCCTACATAAACAAAATCTAATTGGTGCAATCCAGTCACAAAACGGATGAGTGTCACATCGGAAATTGTGAGAATTAGACCTAGTGGATGGCAAACCATGCCGTGGGGACGAGAACACGTCCTTCGGGCCCTTCAACCATCTCCGCAGATGCTAAATGGCACGGCTCTGATGAATTGATATGTGCCCGAAAGAGGTCGTGACGGCATTTCACAACTCCGCATACGGAACAGCGCACCTTGACACCGAGGTGAGCGAGGATGTTCACAACTCTGCATATGGAACAGCGCACCTTAACGCCAAGGTGAGTGAGGATGTGCCTCGTCATGCTCCCTCTTTTGAGCGTCTTGGAACAGGTACCCCATATGCACATTGTACTGGTGTTGTCTGGACCCGCGATCCCGTGTCCTCGCAAGTGGGCGGATACCGCGTTGGTCGTGCCCTCGACATGCAGTCCACAAGGTACCCCCCGCAGTTTACACTTATATACAACAGCCGGTTGACCACTTTGTTCCACTTGAAGTAAGGTGTGCGGATCGACGTGAATGAGATCGAGAGACATGTATAGACAGTGGAAGGAAAGGTTGTCGGGGGGACAGAACGATATGGCTATACTTTGGGTCAGCAATGGTCTAGTTATTCTTTGACAACAGGTATGTAACACACCAGAGGGGGTACGAGTATTACCAGAGAACTTCCTGGAGTGGTACAAGTGGTACGAGAGTATATTTATCCATTTGACGAGACAGTGGCATTCTCCCCGCCAACAACACTCAATTTTTCTTTCTTGCGCGTTTAAACTCATAGCTCAGGATTTCCGGATTCCTGTTCCCGAGAATAAGATGAGGCGTTGACCGCGTTGACCGTGTTAATCGCATTAGGAAAATTATTTATAGAAATCAGTACTTGACTCCCCCCAATTTGATAAGGCTAACATGTCGAAACTAACGCTCCCTTTCAATTTCATCGACGAAGTTATCTGGAGTGTGACGTTATGTATTTATGTAATAGTAAATTTGCAACACTCCTAGTTCCTGCGAACCTTCATAGAAGAAGGGAGGTGGTTTGTCGGAACTTGTGTGGACTGCGTAATTATCACGGATTATTATGGCATTTGGAAGCATTTCAATGGTATTTTGACTGATTTTAACGGCATTTATAGTATTATGGTTCAGCAGTCAGTATTTCGGGTATTATAATAGATTATAATAGATTAAAATACCCCAAAAAAAGTTCCGACATATTTTATTTGTTTGAGGGTGCCGGTGATGGCTCCTACCAGGGACCAGGGTCCGTATGAGGTCGTATGGTGTGTAACTATCTTTGGCATTTGATAGTATCTGACCGAACGTAGTCTGTATGCCCGGACGTTTTTGGGTGGTTTCTTTGTCGTCCTTCACTCGATTTGCCTTAGTATATAGGAGAATGCGTCTTCATCACAAAGTCTGGGTATACATGATTGGCTGTTTTGCGGTGACAGAGATCTCCGTTTGCGCATCATGGCTATGTATACACGCCTCTTAGTAAGGTCTAAACTCGTTCGTATGACCACCGCCGAATATACAGTTTATCTTCCGTGACAAGGACAGGCCTATTGCAATGAATGTGTCTTCTGCGTAGAAGATGCCAACTCTCAAGGCATCAGTAAAGACGTTCGTGGTGCGTCGCTGTACAGTTCTACAGAAAATGCACATCATTGGAGAGCACAGCCCAGGCTGGTAGTTCACCGTTGGCAGTTATATGTAAGAACGACATTTTGGAAAAAGCAAATCATTCAAGAACACAGCCCAGGCCGGTAGTTTACCATTGGTAGTTATACGTAAAAGTGACACCCTGGAGTAAGTAAATCATTGAAGAACACAGCCCAGGCTGGTATTTATATGTAAGAACGACATTTTGGAACAAGTAAGTCATTGAAAAACACAGCCCAGGCTGGTATTTATATGTAAGAACGACATTTTGGAACAAGTAAGTCATTGAAAAACACAGCCCAGGCTGGTAGTTTACCGTTGGTAGTGATACGTAAGAACGACATTCTGGAATAAGTAAATCGTTTATGTAAAAACACAGCCTAAGCTGATAGTTTACCGTTGGTAGTTATACGTAAAAACAACATTTTGGAATAAGTAAATCATTGAATGGCATACGTAGGAACGACGTTTTGGAATGAGTAAATTTAGTAACTATAGACACACGTCGCGCTGGATAAAAATAAAATCTTGGGAATAACGGGATGGACAGTGGACACGACCGTCCCACCATGCTCAAACCTCCAGGGACGAAATTTCGAAGGGCTATTCTCGAACGGGACAACTTTTCCCAGCATCTCTCCACCACCCCCGCTGAATTCGGCTTTCATCTTGCCTTTGCCATTTTCAGACATATCCGAAAAGTCAGCAAGACCAACGGCAGGACGTACGCCTTGTTCCATCGCCATCGCCAACACGGCACCTAACGAGTCCTGTACGTCCGCGCCCTCCCAGTCTACGTCCGACATGTCATCCACCCACGCGTAGTTCACCGGCCGGGGCTTTATCTTCTTATTTTCTTGCCTCTGGCAGAACCGACAGTGGAATGAGAGATCATGGGGTAATCGTGGATCCGCGGGGTTTCTTTGGCCGGAGCGGTCGCACACCAGTTCGGAAATGATCGCTTGCGGTGGAGACTACGCGGTCGGGTGTGTCGCCTACCAGCGTGGTGAATTGTCCTTCAATGCTGCTTCGCGCAGTGTCGTGCATCGGAAGACTGAGTAAGACCCGCCCAGCTTCCCAAATCTCAACGACCCCCTATCGTATCGATGACTGCTTCAAAGCGAACATGTGCACGAGCCAAGTAGGCGAGAAGTCATCACGGCTCTACTACTATGTTCCACCCAATCAACTGTCCTTCCATGAAGAGTGGCAGGTCCCGAAATTGCGATTGCAAGGAAGGTCAGGCACAAGAATCATGCGCGTGCGCCTGTCAACGTAGTCAATGGGGTTGATCGTCGGCAGGCTTGTGTCCTCACAAACCAGGTTGAGCGAAACTTAGGTTTACTCATCTTGAATGACACGTATTGTCACTAACAATGACTCTATCAGGAGGCTTGGCTTGTGTATGGCGTTGTCGATCAACAAGCAAATCAACAGGTGCATTAGCTCGGGCGTTTAATAAACTCAACGCTGTTGTCGGGAATCTCACGAACTCCTCGTGGTCAAATAACTCGTCACTACGCTGGATTCGAGTTGTTATCGACCACCAGAATGCATCGCTTGTGTTGACACGTGGTTGAGAGGAGACGCAGGGAAATGAAGCAAGGTAAGATTGTGCTCCACCATCTACCACATGTGCTATCCTCGTCCCGACCGGCGCTACCTCCTGCCCCAAAACTCTACCCGGCACTATCTCTTCGTACGTAACTTCTGGTACTATGTACTCCAATTTCCTACATAAACAAAATCTAATTGGTGCAATGCAGTCACAAAACGGATGAGTGTCACATACCGGAAATCGTGAGAGTTTGATGGATAGCAGACCATGCCGTAGGGACGAGAACACGTCCTTCGGGCTCGTCAACCATCTCCGCAGATGCTAAATGGCACGGCTCTGATGATTTGATATGTGCTCGAAAGAGGTCGTGACGGCACTTCACAACCCCGCATACGGAACAGCGCACCTTGACACCGAGGTGAGTGAGGATGTTCACAACTCTGCATATGGAACAGCGCATCTTGACACCAAGGTGAGTGAGGATGTGCCTCGCCATGCTTCCTCTTCTGAGCGTCTTGGAACAGTTACCCCATATGCAACTTGTACTGACATTGTCTGGACCAGTGATCCCGTGTCCTCGCAAGTGGGCGGACACCGCACTGGTCGTGCCCTCAACATGCAGTCCACAGGGTATCCCCTGCAGTTTACATTTATACACAACAGCCGGTTGTCCACTTTGTTCCACTTGAATTAAGACACGTGGATCAACGTGAATGAGCTGGGGATCCATGTATAACGCGATGGATCGTCGAGAAAAGCTGAAAGATGAGATTTTCAGAAGGACAAATATGCTGTACTGCAGGTCAGCAATGGCCTAGTTGTTCTTTATAAACAAGTATCTAACACCAGCGGTAAGGATATGGTCAGAGAGCTTCTGGAGCGAGAGGTGATTCGAGCTGCCATTAAGTATTAATTCAGGCGAGACAGTGGCATTCTCCCCGCCAAAGAGCAAGTGTGAGCCTCGAGGTACATTATGTCAACAATTGCCACTGGGTCAAGTAACTGGTCGAAGCTTCTGAATATCCTGCGGAATCTTGTAAAGATGATCCTGCTATGATGATGTCGGAAAAAGTTCCCAGGCGGAATAGTGGAGTTCATCTCGACAGGCGTGATTTGTCGGGATAAGTTCATAGTCAAAGTTGTGATTCGACACCGATCCGGAGGTTGATTCTGGACCGATTCGAGCGTAGTGAATTGTGACTGAATCGGGTTCGAACTATGAACGTCACCAATTCATGCACGATTCGCGATTTTTCACTGCCTTGTAACTGAATTTCTTTCGGTTATGTGTAGCAATTGTTTTGTCATTATCATAACTTGAAATCATACATACGTTGTTTTGTACCAAGTCATGCCAGGGCGGAGTCACCATGCTCGACGTCGCGCTCGAGCAGAAAATCTCATCCGAGAATTTATTAAATTCAAAGAAAAGCGCATCCTTTGATTATCACCTGCTTCAACTTCCCTGACCTCTTGGGCTTCTTGGGCACCCGAAGTTCTTGTTTGACTTTCCCTCCTTTTGCTGGATTGGCCATATCTCACCACGCGCGCGGAACGAAGAGTCAGACCTATAGTATAAGAGCTTACAAGATTTTATGTACAGCCCCTGCTCAATTCTAAACATCGATGTCAAATGTCGACTCCCCTATACGTACGTTAAGCTGATTACTGAGGATTGCCGAGGGATTGCCGACGCTTAGCCAATAAGTCACTGTATTATCCTCCGTGCACATGCGGGAACATGCTGCTTCGCCATGTACATACTGCGCATGTCATAGTTTCGGTGATCTTGATCGACAAATGATCCTGAGGCCTAGGCCTGAATCCTGATCGACAATAGATCTTGAAACAAGTTACGAGGTAGCGTTTCCCAATCAGCGCGGTTCTCGAAACGGCAGAGACGCGGCGTTCCTTTTGTTTCAAATTTCTTCTCCGCGAAATCCCACTTCAACGTCCAAATCCGTCATCCTTATTGTATCCATCCTTGTCATAAACCTAGCTGTGCAAATCTCAATAGATTATCCTCCGTGCACATGCGAGAACATGCTGCTTCGGTGTGTATGCACATTGCCACCCTGTCATAATTTCGGTGATCTTGATGACAATAGATCTTGAAACAAGTTACGAAGTTAATGATGATACCGTGACGTATCTTGCGCTTGAGGTTCTCCACTCGGCCTATCATCCTATCTATGCTCTTGACGGCATCCTCGAGGTTAACTTCACGGCTCCCGGATCGTTTCAGTAGACCATTGAAGACAGTCTGGACGTTACCAAGCTCGTGCTTCGATGTTCCGTTGTGTCACACGGATGACTTTCCGATAGTTCTCATAAGGAACCTGGGCTAGTGTGAATTGAGTGAAGGTCAATGAGTTGGCATGCCTACCCTTGTAAAAGGTTGTTCCAACAACAGTATGCTATCTGCATCGAGCTTTGTTGCGCTCATCTCAATTGTATAGGACCCTGACTTCGAGAACTTAGCTTGTTGGAATTTGGATCGGAGGAAATGATGGTAAGTCGACACACGGAAACTGCTACCTATTAGGCCACATGACTGCACTCAGATCTGTAATAGCTCCTTACCCGTACTTTTCGTGCTAGCTACTAACAACTTAGGGATAAATGAAGGACACATGCATGAAATGGATCTGGTGCGGTATTTGAGGGTTCTAGCGGTAGAATTGCTCAGCGGAGAAGGGAGGCGGCTGTCAAAGGCAGCAGTTTGGATAAGAAACTACTACATTCACAATGCGCTAAGATAACACACGGAGAAGAAGACAGAACCCCAAATCACTACGCCGGCTACCAAACAAGTCGGAAAACGGCAGTTCCATCTTCGCACAAGTCATAATATCTGTATAACTTCCCCGTGCTATCCATATCTGTATTCAACCTCATTGTCCCCCTCCATTGTGTAAAACCCGTCTGCACGCTATAAATTCTCGAATCAAGACCACGACAAGAGGAACAGAAATAGATGCGATTAGTGGTGTGTACACAGTATACTTATGCTCAGCAGGAAGGTACAGCAATGCCAGCATCCTGGAATCGAAGAAAGCGTGCAACGCCACAGATAGCGCCTTACTAGACCACCGCAGGGCAATTGCCAGTGAAATCGTAGCAGTGTGATATGCCTGCATCATTGAGCACAGTCTTCATTAATATGACATCAATTGAGAATGGACGTCGTGCAGCGATGCAAGGCCATCTAGGACATCATCCCGCACCACCTGCCCGACAGGCACGTTGTCGATATGATCCAGGAGCTTTACGATGCTGTACAGTGTGTCCTGAGTGTCTTGCACGTTCTGCAGGGCACGACGATGGAGTAGAGCATCTAACTGCCAGTCAGATAGAATAGAGCGTTCCCCACGTTCAAGCCTCGTGGAACGGGTGGCACGCCTAGGAGAACTGAGAGCTGGGTGGCAGAGTTGCGGAAAACCGGTTTTAGTCCGGCCTGTGATAGATGCGACGAGGGGGAATTCAGTTCATTATTGAGGATAAAAATGCCTCCCCACATGGATGGAACTTTGGCTTGTCGGGCGGCCTGGGCCTGTCAATAAGTCAGAAAAGACACAAGTGGGATTAAGCTTCATTACCTTCACCGTCGATAATTTTCAAAGGTGCACGAGTCTCAGAAGGAGCGAATATAACGAAGTGGAGAGCAGGATCATTTGAAACGCTGGAGGCTACAATAGCTGGTCGGGTGCTAACATCACCATGCAGAACACAGTACTGACATAAAGTCCACTCCGCAGAGTTGATAAATACCGTCAAGTCCTCTTGAGTAAGCCTTGATACTTCAGTGTCACCAAGGGAGATGTTTTTTGGCTCAAAGGCCGGTGGTGCGTGATACTGGACTTGACTTTCAGCTTTGAAATTGTGCAAAACAGAGAGTTTTGACAAGAGGGGAAATACAAATTCTGATAAAATGTCTTTAGTTGATTTCGAGATACGAGGTTATGTGTATTACCCGCGAGCGCATTTTGTACATCCCATGTCTCAACAAATCGACGGGGAGTTGCGTTTTCGTGTAGCAGTGTAAAAGCGAGACGATAGTGATCCGAGTATTGGGCGATGCGCTGCGAATGTGAAATATTAGACTCGGAGGGCGCGATGAGGTCGGACAGGAGAGAGCTTAATCTTGTTGCTAGGGTACTAAGAGCACTCTAGTACATTTCTACAACGCATCATTCTCATTAACTCACCTGACTGCGCATCGGTCTTGCTTATCCGCAACTGCCTTGAGCGAGCAATTGAGGTCTGCTCACCAAGAACGACTGTGTATGAGTCAAATGCTTTACTGTTAGCCACATTGACATGTCAAGTCGTCCTTTTACTGACAGAATTTTTACAAGCGGACGCACCTTCATCGTCCGTGCTCCCTGGCGTGGATCGATACCTTTCCACTTCTCATATTCACTTGTCGCAGAATCACGAAGTAATGTATGGACTTGAGAGACGGTGCTCGGATTTTGATGGGTAAAGGACCCATCAAAATGAACGGTAATAGGGAAGACGATGTTATGCTGGACTTGGGTTCGTACTTGTGGTTGGTAGTGCGAGCCTCTCGATGCTCGTCAAGTGCCACCAGAATGGGAACGCGAGAACAATAACAACCCAATATGAGGCCAGGACCGCTCTGCGGACCCAGTTTCTTTCGAAGCTAATTTTTCGAGGATCCTTGAGGCCAGAGCTTGCAAACGCGGCAGACTTCATGCCAGCAGCTAGTGAGGGCCAGCCTGGGCAATACTACTTACCAGCTAGTAGTAGTTTAGTAGTAGTATAAAAAGCAACAAAGCCCTACAGAAGGAACGACTATCGTCATTCTATTAGGGTCTGCTGGAGATTCAATACTACCTGTTGAACTTGGCACATGACGCTCATTTTTTACAGATCGGTGGGCGAACGTTGAGTATGGCGTTATCTATCAACAAGCAAATCAATCAGGTCCATTAGCTCGGGCGTTTAATAAACCGAACGCTGTTGTCGGGAATCTCACGAACTCGTCGTGGTCAAATAACTCGTCACTACACTGGATTCGAGTTATTATCCACCAGAATGCATCGCTTATGTTGACACGTGGTTGAGAGGAGACGCAGGGGAATGAAGCAGGGTAAGATTGTACTTTTCTACTTCTGCTACCGTAACTAAGAACGCGGCAATACATGTTTGACCCGATTAAAAGCTCTCTTCCTTAGAGACTTCATTTGTACGTAACTTCTACTATGCCAATCTGTATTTCCTACATATACAGCAAAATCTAATTAGTGCAATCCAGTCACAACTAATGAGTGTCACATACCGAAAATCACAAGAGTTAGACTAATTGGTGGCAAACCATGCCGTAGGGACGAGAACACGTCCTTCGGGCCCGTCAACCATTTCCGCAGATGCCAAATGGCACGGCTCTGAGAATTTGATATGCGCCCGAAAGGTGTCATAACGGGACTTCACAGCTCCGCACACAGGGCAGCGCACCTTCACACCAAGGTGAGTGAGGATGTGCCTCGTCATGCTTCCTCTTTTGAGCGTCTTGGAGCAGTTACCCCACATACAAGTTGTACTGATATTGTCTGGACCGATGATCCCGTGTCCTCGCAAGTGGGCGGACACTGCACTAGCCGTGCCCTCGACATGCAGTCCACAGGGTACCCCCTGTAGTTTGCATCTATACACAACAGCCGGTTGACCACTTTGTTCCACTCGAAGTAAGGTGCGTGGATCAACGTGAATGAACTCGGGATCCATGTATAACGCGGTGGATCGTCGAGAGAAGGTGAAAGATGAGGTTTTGGACAAATATGCTGTGCTGCAGGTCAGCAATGGTCTAGTTGTTCTTTGTAAACAGGCATTCAACACACCAGCGGTATGAATGTGGTCAGAGAACTTCTGGAGCAAGAGGTGATTCGAACTGCCATTAAGTATTAATTCGGGCGAGACAGTGGCATTCTCCCCGCCAAAGAGCAAATGTGAGTATTATGTTAACAATTGCCGCTGGGTTAAGTAACTGGTCGAAACTTCTGAATTTCCTGCGGAATCCCAGCTGCAAAAATGATACTGCGATGATGTCGGAGAAACTTCCCGGGCGCAACGGTGTGGTGTGGAGTCCAATTTGATGAAGACTCGACTAACGCCACATTCCCAAGAATGTCTGAATTCGTAGTGGCTTGGGCTCGGCGGGACAACACTTGTCCTGCGCCGCCACCAAAAACAGTGATCCCGCTGATGTGATTCCGTC